>JAXIVD010002155.1:10000-62500 GCA_036785275.1 Cancer borealis
AGTAGTAGTAGTAGTAATAGTAGTAGTAATAATATTAATATATTAATAATAATAATAATAAAGTGATAACAATAACAATAATAATAATAATAATAATAATAATAATAATAATAATAATAATAGTATTAATTACAATATTAATATTAATAATGATGAAAAATAATAGTAATAATGATGAAAAATAATAATAATTATTATAATAATACCAAATAATAATGACATTTATATAATACTGAAAAATCTTAACAATATCTACACAATATAAATAATATGCTAATTATTAATAACATGTAATTATGGGTATACATGGTACACCTGGGTATAGACTCAGTATCCCTTAATTACATAAACAATAGATATAGCCACTTTTTTTTTATATCATTAACCGTTGGCGCCAGTAGGCATATGGAGGCACAAATGGACCTGTTTTGCCTGTTATTTAGCGTAGGTTTAGAATTTTCATAGTGACGCCTTGAATGTTTACGCTCTCTCCAGAATATGTTGAGAACGTGTAAGGCTCATTACTGCTACAGCCTCGAAGCGTATTAACGTTGTAAGTCCCGACTGAGGACAGTATGGCAGCAATTTGGGTAGTCTTTGGCCACTTGGCGGTGATATCAAATATTGAAAAATAGATAGGCCAAGCTTTGCCTGACAGAGGTGATGATGGGGTTTCCAGAATTTTCCACCCTACTCTTCATGCTGAACACGCTGCAAATAACGGAGTGTCTGCGAATAACTCCCAGAGTTTCACTCTCTGGGTAGCCCTAAGAGCCTCGTAAGGACCTCATAGCGACATACACTATGACGGTTCATAGTGATCGCCTTAAATCACAGCCACAGTGAGTTGCAGTGACTCATGTCACGGTGTAAAACATGGCCTAGTTGGTGAAACTATCCACAAAGGTGAGCGTCCGTCCACTGAATTGTGCCGATTCAAGGTAATTCCCCTTAGAGGACGCCGGTGGCCCTAACATGCATTTTGTCTTATTGGTGTTATAGACGATATCATGCTTGGCAGCATATACGTGAAACATGTTGATAAGGTCTTGCAGAGCATGCGCTGAAGATGCCAGCAGTACCATATTATCACCATAACTCATTGAGTTGATGCACCCATCATGTATGTGGCAGCTGATACCCGTTTCACGAAGGGTGACACTGAGATCGTCTGTGTAGACATTATACAAGTGAGGAGACAAAATCCCTCCCTGCCAAATACCGTTGAATGTGTAGGGATCTGAGGTATATATGTATATTATTGCTATGTATTTATATTTGGTGCACACTGTTTGTTATGTCTGGCATCTCTTATAACTTCTGGCAACTACGCGACTAATCCTGCTTGACTTGCCTTGACCGGCCCGCACCAGTAGGGCACAATTTTTGATACGGCAAAGTCATATTATTGTTATGAAAGAAGGGGGCACCTTGCTTTAACAAACTACCACCACACCACTTGCGACACTGCACCACCCACACTACGGCAACTCAGCTGCTGCCTACTTCCGTGGACTCCTGTGTGGGCTAGGTGAGTGATGTGTGTCGGGTAGGCACTCCCTCCTCTTTGCTTTGCTGTTGGGGATTCGTGCGTGATATTGGTAGACTGTGAGGTGACACACTATGACCTTCTGGGCATCCGGGGCAGGATGAGGAAAACCATAGTACTCTAAATCCTCTCTTGTTTACTTAACCTTATCCTTCTATATACAACCACCACCCACGTCTTCCCTTGGCAGTTGACGCTCCAAATCCTCGCGTCTTCTCCCAAAAACCCGCGAAACATCCCCGCCAAAATCCCCCATCGTAACATTATATTGACTCCTCTATCCAGACCTGTGTTTATTGTGTAATAAACCAACCACGTGTCCGAAGACTCTTCGTAACCGCGCCACATTACCTACAACTTCTCACAACTGTCTAAAATATCAACGAGATATATTCATCCCAGATGAGTGTACACACAAACAAGCACATACACAAACACAGACACATACACAAGCGCGCGCACGCGCGCTCATATACACACACACACACACACACACACACACACACACACACACACACACACACACACACACACACACACACACACAATACACACACACATCGTTTGCTCCATGATTCACTATTCAACGTCCCCGCCTATTACCCAGCAGGGCGCGGGATCGAACCTTGCTAAGGTCGCTAATGATTTTTTTATTAACAGGAAGTGGCTAATGTCCCTCTTGAGATAGTGGGTGGGAGTGTGATGTGTAAAATGTCTCAGCCTTACCCATACATAGGTAGGTCTTTATGAGTTCTGAGTTATTCCTGGGAGGGTAATAGCTGAAGATCAAGAGATCAACATGTGATCCTCTATAATAGACCAGTGAGTCTTAACCACTAGCAACATAAAGGTGCTCGCGCCCCAATGGAGTGCAAAGCTGGATCCTAAAGGATGTGAGAATGCCTATAAAAAATTAAAGCAAGAAAATTTTTTCTTTTCTTCATAAAGTATTGCTATATATATTAACAATGAATAAAAAATGAAATAATTATTTTTGCTATAGCAGTGTTCTTAGCGATATATACACCAAAAATGACCTCAACAGTAACATTTTTATTCAAACTGTAGAAATGACAGACAACACAAACTAGTTTGAACGTGTACAGGACAGGTTATTCAGTAGTCTTACGTCAGCCGCTCAGAGCTCTGCTACATCCTTTGCATCACACCCAAGGATGGCAAAGCTGGTACTAACTTACTAGATTTAATATTTTTAGATGTGCCAAGTACATTTGGAAAATGCTGAATTTTTGTTACTATTCTATTAGGAGCTCATTAGCATCGGTAAGGAGATAATTTCCTAATGAAGTGGCAACGTTGCAACGGACTCTAGATCTAGGAATCACAATATCAAATGATTTAAAACCCAGTCAACATTGCTCAGAGGTAGTTGAAACTGCTAACAGATTGGTCGGCTTTACTGGGTGTACTTTCGAAAATAAATCAGAAAAAGTCATATTAAAACTGCATAATTCACTAGTGCGACCTCATCTTGAGTATTGCGTACAGTTTTGGTCCCCATATTACAGAAATGACATTGGCAAACTGGAAAGAGTCCAGCGAAGAATAACAAAAATTATTCCAAGGCTGAAAAATAAACCTTATGAAGAAAGACTTAAAGAACTAAACTTATTCAGCCTAGAGAAACGAAGGATGCGAGAGGATTTAATTGAAATGTTCAAGATAATCAAAGGATTTGATAATATCAATGCAGACGATTACATTACTTTTGATCGATCAAATATAACAAGACGTCATACTTTTAAGATTACTGGTAAAAGATTCACATCAAACGAAGCCAAGCGTTTCTTTTTCAATCGGATCGCTAACGTTTGAAACGCCCTGCCCGCCAATGTCATCGTCAGTAAACCAATTATTACGTTCAAAAATAGACTTAACAAATATTTACAAGCCAATCCGCAACTAAAATACTATCCGTTAACTTAGTAAACTTTGAGCAAGTTCTTTCTAATGAACCTTACTTACGAAATGTCAATTCGGAGGACATCGCTAGTGGCCTGGCATCGCTTGCCAGGTAGTAGTGGTAATGACAGTAGTGATAGTCTAGTCTAAATTATGTCCATGCATTTTTTTTTATATTGCATGGTTGGCCTTCCTTTCCTGCCAGTCGTGGCTGGAGGGAGAATCCTTCACTCTAGATTAGATAGTGTAATTTAGTCTCTATCACAAACAGCCTCGTAAGGGCCAGTAGGCCTGTTGCTGTTTGTTCTTCCTATGTGTTCCTATGTGCTCCTGTGACTCGAATACAGGATACACATGTGCTCTCCGCACTCAATGAACTCAATCTCTCTGTGCAGGGAAGGGGACTTAATATTTTGACTGCAACCGAGCAAGGGAATTTGGTAGATTTCACTGGCTGGAAGAGACAGTCATGGAAGATGCTTTCCTACATCCAGACCTTGTTGTAAAAATTGTTGGACATCAGCAGGTGCTGTGTAATTCATTTGAGTTACTTATCGCGTGGAGAGCTGCAAACCTATAACAAATGGATCCTGAATCCTTTCCGACAGAATTTCTAAGATGTTGATGCTGACAGCGACATCAAGGAAGATTTCATCGAGCTAAGAAACAATCGCATAACCCAAATAAAGCTCACCAATGGTCAACTGGAGCACTTTTGGGCTATATCATCAAAGCAAACTCTTGAAAAGCTAGTATATTTTGTGACCCTTACTTGTGTGAACAAGGATCTTCTTGTCTGCTGCACACCGACAAGGAAGACAGGGAGCTGGTGTAGCAATGTGCCTTAAGGAAGGTGTGCAGGCGCACAGACTGGATATAGAGATACCACCTTTGACGGAGGCGTTGTTTCTCAGAGTAGTGATGGCTAACGGCACAGACCTCCTGCTCTGTGCCATGTATCGCCTCCCGAGGCAAGGCCCCGCCCCCATAAACTTCCTCACGGAGCACCTGGACGACCGTGGCTGACACGTCGTCGCTGCAGGCATGTCCTCATCGTGGGTGATTTAAGCCATCACATGGAAGGAGCCGCCTATGGAAGCCTACTGACGGTGCAGAGATTGACAGACTATGTCATTTTCCCAACCCATGAACGTGGTGGAACACTGGATCCCGCCATCACGGACCTGAATGAGGGCACCGTCACTTGCCACCAGTGTGGACTGTTTGGAAGCTCTGACCATCATGCCATCCTGATCAAGACCGATGTGGGTGTGGCGCGTGAGGAAGTCATCTCCCGCATCAAATGGCTGTGGGACAGGGCAGACTGGTTCTTGCTGAGGAGGGACCTTCAGCGCACGGACTAGGGTGCAATCTGACTGAATGTACAGACGCCAAAGCCAGGGCATTCACCGAGGGACTGAAGTCTCTTCAGCAGCAGCATGTTCCTCATCGCCAGTACACGTCGAGGTCCACCGATCAACTTGCGACAGAGAGAAAATACTCTGCGTGGCTGAGCTACAAAAGTAACCTAATTCAACGCAACAACAAGACTTCACCGCGAGGCATGCAGGAACATGACGGCCACCAGCAAGGGAGCACAGCGAAGGTGAGAAAATTAGCTCTGTTCTAAGCTGTGTGGACCAGGGCTGGGTAGCAAGATCTGGTGGTCCCTTGTTATGGAGAGGCAAGGTACCAGCCACCAGGAAGCCATCCCTCCTCTCACTCGGCAAGACGGCACTACGGCGACGAGCAGCAAGGAGAAGGCTGACCTTCTGGCTGACTTTTCTCTGCCAAGATAACCGTCGCCGACTCGAGCAAGCCTCAATCTTAGCTGGCACAGGAGTGTGACCAGGTAATAACAACGGTGGAGGTGATACAGGAGAGGGTGGAGCACCTGCTAAGAGCAGTGGACGTTAGAAAGGCGTCTGGGCACGATGATGTGAACCCGCAAGTGCTACGCCATTATATTAAGACAATTGAAAACTCTTTAGGGTTTTTGAAAATGAAGTTGATTAATCGTTGGAAAGTAGATGGTGATGCAACTAAGCCCATCGGCATACGACAGTACTGATAATGCCCCGATGGTGTAGATAATCTAGTGTAGTCACAACTTTCTGGGTCAAGTTCAAGTTGCCAGAAGCCTGAGCACAAATCTAATGTGGAAAAAACTGTGTTGTGATTATCTAAATTATGCAAAATATCCTAAAGAGGCATGGGATAACATGAGGAAAAAATAAATTTTGTGAAGTGATCTTAGATCTACAGCAGGACGCCATTTAGCAGAACTTTTCACAACGAGGCCCATTAGAATGTTGAAAAGACTGACCGAGTTTTCAATGTTACCTTCATTCATCGTGTCTAAGACTTGGCGGCTAACAATGGCATGTTTGCTATGGGACATGTGATATGCAGGTGTGTAAGCAGGTTGGACATCCTTGATAAGTTGGATCTTATGAGTGACGACGTTTATGTTTCCAAATGTCTTGCAAGGAAGAGACACGATACTACGAAACTCTAATTGGAGTTGAACAATAGTTATTGTCTTGTGAATTGGTTACATTATATTTGATGTTCAGGCGTTTGGTACTCAAGACATCTCATCTCCAAGCTACATACACACACACACACACACACACACACACACACACACACACACACACACACACACACACACACACACACACACACACACGAGTACACACATAAAGACAAACAAACACACACACATACACACACACACACACACACACACACATACACATACACATACACACACACACACACACACACACACACACACACACACACACACACACACACACACACACACACATATACACACACACATACAAAACACACACACACACACACACACACACACACACACACACACACACACACACACACACACACGGCTGGTGCTGCGGGCGGCGCGGCGCTGGCTGGGTCTAGTGGGCTGACAGTTGACTCTGGCGCCGGGGGTGGTGGGGGTACCACACCATCTACTCCTCCTGTTGTTGCCGGTGCTTCGTCTGCCGGTGCCTTGTCGGCCGGTGGTTCGTCTGCTGCTCCTGCTCTTGGTGGCGGGGCGATGTCCATTGTTCTGCGTAGTAGTGGTGCCTTGGCCATGCCTCCTGCTGACGATGTAACCATTACTACTGTTCCTGCTGGTGATGGAGATGCGACCTCGGCTCGTGGTGGTTGGACTTCAGATGAGGTGGGTGTTTTGGCCTCGTCTCCTGCTGGTGATGCTGGTGGATCAGCATTCAGTCCACGGGGTGGTGCTGCTGCCACTATACTAAAAAAGAAACTTCAAAAAAAGAAAAAGTAGTTGAGGTGGTGTTTTTAGTTTATCGTTGTGCCATATTTGTCAATAGTTAACATGGAAGTTAATAACTTGCTTAACAATGAACTACCTTTTCTTAACTTAAGTGATGACTCATTTCATTCATTTCTTTCAATTCCTACACTTTTCAACGCAGTTATTCATAGTGACTTTGAATTTGATCCTTTTAACATAGATGATTGTAAATATAACAAGGACTTAGATGTAAATGAATTCTACCTGCGCAATAGATCTACAGCTGTTCCCAAAACAGAATATATTTTTCTTGATAATATTTCATATCTAAAAAGAAACTCATTAACAATATCTAATATGAACATTAGATCCATGCCAAAAAATCTTCAGTGTTTTAGGGATTTTATTTTGGATATTTCTCACATTAATTTCAGTGTTCTTGGTTTCACTGAAACTAGACTTGAGCCTCACCTCTCCTCTCTGTATGAACTCACTGGTTATTCTTTATATGCAAATTCTAGAAATACGCACGGTGGTGGTGTCGCTCTTTACGTTTCAACGGATTATGAATCAACTGTGATGAACCAATTTACTCTCTCAGATCCTTCAATTGAATCAATAGGTGTTGAATCCATTATGACAGGAAAGAGTGTTTTATTTTTGTGCATTTATAGACCTCCTAGTGGTAACTTCAATAGTTTTATAACAGGTTTATCTGGTATTCTTTCTTCAATGTGTGATAAGAAATACGGAGGTGTTTATATATTTGGGGATTTTAATTTAGATTTAATGAAAACTAACGATAACAATGTTTTTGAATTTATCAACTTAATGTATTCTTTTTCACTATTCCCATTTATAACCAAACCAACACGAGTCACCCACACCTCAGCCACCCTCATTGATCATATTTGGTCTACACAAATTGAAGAAAACGTTGGAAACTATATTATTCAGACTGACATCACTGACCACTTTCCCACAGTCTCACAATTTTCACTTGAATACCCTAAACCAGAAACACAGTTCATATATAAAAGGAATATTACAGCTAACTCCTTGGAACATTTTAAAGACGACCTTGCCCTTTTGGATTGGAATCAGGTCTTAAGCTCTACTAATTCTAACGAGGCGTATACTCTATTTTATAATGAATTTCATAAACTTTTCCAAAAAGATTTCCCTTTAAAGAAAACTCGACTGGATAAGAAAAGTGAAATAAATCCACATATTACCCCAGCACTGAAAACAAGTATAAAAGAGAGAAATAGATTGGAAAGACTTGCTAAAAAATGGCCATTAACTTATAGAGTAACATACAAACAGTACAGAAATAAGCTTACTTCGATCCTGCGCTCAGCTAAAAATATTTACTATAAAAATCAATTAAAGGATAACCAAGGCAACCCCAAAAAACATTGGAACACTCTAAACACACTTCTGGGTAGAACAAGTTGTTTAAGTAACCAAACAATTAAATTTGATCCACCCTGTACAGACATCCCAACAAAATTTAATGAACATTTCTTAAAAGATATTCCAGGAAGGAATTATGCTAATAATGAATATTTGAAATACCTTAATAATTCACCAAGTTTTTCCATGTATCTAACTCCCACCAACATAACTGAAGTTGAAAGAAATTTGAGCTTGCTTAAATCATTTACACCAGGTTATGATGATATATCTCCTAAAATACTAAAAAATTCTTCTTCTTTGATATCATATCCTTTAACTCATATTATTAACCTTTCATTAAAAACTGGTGATTTCCCTGAACAATTAAAAATTGCAAAAGTTATTCCTCTATTCAAATCTGGTGACAGAAATTGTATTGATAACTATCGCCCTATTTCCATTCTTCCTGCATTTAGCAAAGTCTTTGAAAAAATTATTTCCTCTCGTCTTATTAACTATCTTGAAAAAAACAATCTATTAACGGAACACCAACACGGTTTTAGGGCACAACGATCCACTGAGTCTGCTGTATTACAATTTGTAAATAATGTGTATAGAAATTTGGAAGATAAACTACATGTTGCAGGCGTATTTATTGATTTATCCAAAGCTTTTGATACCCTAGACCATAAAATTTTACTACATAAATTAGAATATTTAGGTATAAGAGGTGTTTCATTAAAGTTGTTTGGGAGTTATCTCCATGCCAGAAAACAAACTGTGTATTGTAACCAAAATTACTCTCCACTACAATACATAGTGAAAGGTGTACCACAAGGATCAGTCTTAGGCCCGTTATTTTTTCTTATGTATATCAATGATTTTATAAATGCTAGCACAAAATTTAAGTTTCTGATGTATGCTGATGATACAACTCTCCTGATTAGTGATAAAAACCTACATTCTCTTCATAGAAATTTAATGTCAGAACTACAAAAAGTAAAAATATGGGTCCAAGCAAATAAGTTAAAAATGAACATTTCTAAAACTAATTTAATTTTGTTTCAAAACAGGTCTATAAGAAACTCTATCCCTCCAGTCTTTTTAGATGAAGTAATTATAAAACAAGTCAGTCATGCACAATTTCTTGGAGTTATTATTGACGAAAATCTAAACTGGAAAACTCATATAGATAAAATTTGCTTAAAAATATCTAAATTAAATGGTATCCTATACAAAATTCGCCATAACCTAACCACAGAGTCAATGATCAGCATATACTATACTTTATGTTATCCACACCTTATATACTGTGTTCCCTTATGGGCAAGTACGTGGCCTTCTTTCACTAAGAAACTATCTATAGCTCAAAACAAAATTTTTCGGTGTATATTTTTCTTGAAAAAGTTTGAATCAACAAATCAAATATTTATTGATAAGAATATTCTAAAATTTCCTTGTATACATAAATATTTTACATTGTTACTGATTTTTAAAAGTCAAGGAAAAAATTCAATATTTAATTTAATCGATAATAATATTAATACAAGAAACAACAACATCAACATTGTTTATCCAACATTTAGAACAATTTTGTATAGAAATAGTGTTATCAGTTTTGGTCCTAAAATCTTTAATAGTATGCCTCTTGATATAAAAATTCTACTTACAACAGCCAATATCTATAGGTTCAAGCTAGAAGTAAGAAAATTTTTACTATTTCAACAAAATGTGTGATTGTCAACAATAATGATGGTGAAATGGTAGATATTAATGTACAGTAGTTGTAGTTATGCATGTGCATTATACTAAGTTTTATATTCTTGTAGTAAAATCTTAGTTCAGTGTCCATGACCATTAACTCATTGTATAATAAATAATTGTCCGTCAGGGAGCTCAGCTCGACGGACCGTATGCTAGTTAACTGTATGTACTTGTATTGCAAATATTGTCATCTTTCCTAGCAATAAAAATTTACTTACTTACTTACTTACTTACACACACACACACACACAATCCGCTAGCGTAGTGATTAGCGCACTCGGCTCACAACCGAGGGGCCAGGGTTCGATCCCCTGGGCGGACGGAGAATATTTGGGCGAGTCTCCTTTCACGTGTAGCCTTTGTTCACCTAGCAGTGAGTAGGTACGGGATGTAAGTCGAGGGGTTGTGACCTCGTTGTCCCGGTGTGTTGTGTGTGAGTCGTCTCGGTCCAACCAAAAGATTGGTCACTATGAGCTCTGAGCTCTTTCCATAGGGGGACGGCCGGCTGTCTCGAGAGAGACCAGCAGCAGGCTGTGACAGTGAATAACACACACACACACACACACACACACACACACACACACACACACACACACACACACACACACACATACACACACACACACAAATACACACCTCGGGGAGGCGGTGGCACAGTGGTCAGTGTTCGGGTATGCGAACCTAGGATCCCGGGTTTGATCCCCCGATATCCGCTGGCCACTTGTCATTATTTGGTATTACCGCCGACTGGCCAAGGACTACCCAAATTGCTGCCATACTTTCCTCAGACGGGATTACAATGTTTATATGCATTTGAGGCTTTAGCAGCAATTAGCCTCTCGTCGTTCTCAACATATTCAAGAGAGAACGTAAACATTCGAGTTGTCACTATAAAAATCTAAAAACTTACGCCAAATAACAGGCAAGAGACAAGTCCATCTGTGCCATTATGAAACATACTGGCGCCAATGGTTTGTAATGTAGAAAAAAGTTCACATATCAAAAGTTAATATAATGTAGCTGCAGATGCTCTTTCTCGCAACTATACTCTAACTAGAGGAACTAATTTTTTATTTAGTTTATCACGTAATCTACGTGAGTACCTGATTAATGTATTTTAAATTTTCTGCAGCTTTGACAATAATAATATACACGACTGTGTAACTACCGATCTCATAACTCACTCGTAACAATGGTTTCAAAATCATTGGTAGGCGTTTTAGATCAAACGAAGCGAAGCACTTTCAGAATCGTGGATATTTGAAATTCTCTACCAGCACAAATAGTTAACAGTAACATAGTAGAATCGTTTACGAAAAAATACTTGATAAGCATTTAGTATCAGTTTACCATATCAAGTATTTCATTCCCGTGTTTTTGTATTTTTTAATTTTAGATTTTTTCTTTTTAGTGGTAGTAATTGGCGTAGATTACCCCTGTTTTCTTACTTTCCTATACAAATTCCGTGATAGTTTGTCCATACTACATAGTATCAATTTCTTATTCGGCTAGCTTCGGGTGGAGGGAGGGATGGGTGAGGAGGAGCTTCTACTTTTTTTCCTTCTATCTCTATCAAATAGATATCAAAGTGGTAGTTTAACCACACGGATAGACTCGTTTGGTCTAATAGTACTGTTGCTTTCTGTTTTTCCTTTGTACGCCTATAATATCGACTGGCTCTGTATCCATGAAGTCGGAGTGGACGGTAACTAGCCTGCACGAATTCTTGGACACTGGAATCGAGCCTTTCAATCGTAAAGTCATGAATATTCCGGAGCTTTGGTAGAGACTTTAACTGCTGAATGTTGAGAGTTTTAACGAGCAAGTAAGTCTCCTGCACATATAGGACAGGACTAATATAATAATTCATTAAAGGGTGTTTTAACTCAACACGTTCATAAGCCCACGCATGGTAACAATATACCAATCTTGTATATTCAGTAACGGCCATGAGTTTAGCACCAACGTTCAATAAATTGCCTCTTTTAATATAAAGCTCGAGGTTTACCAAAAACAAAACACGAGTAAAAAACTTATCTTTATATTTCGCAAAGGTCACTTTGAAAAATTAAGGAAATTTTTGGCAAATATTGACTAGAGCGTAGTAGGGAACGAAACCAAAATAAGTGAAGCATGGTAAAAATTCTATAAAATCTTAAATGGGACCATATAATTATGTATTCCAATGTGTAGATGTTCACAAAAATATTTATTATCACAAAATGAAAATGATACAATTGAATACGGAAGCCTAAGACAAGAATAAAAAAAGATGATCAGACGTAGTAAGAAATTTTTCGAAATATATATTACATATGAAACTAAATTCAACCCCCCAAAATTTTACAGATACATACGTATTAAAACGTTATCACAACAATTATTGGCCAACTCCATCTAGAAAAAGGTGAAAATAACAATACAGAGTTAGATATGGCTGAAGTATTAAATGATTAGCTTGGATCCTTTTTTACTGTTCAAAAAAAAAATAATAATAAACTGGGGCACACGCTGTAGCTGCGCGTAGCTGCAGGTGTTCATCTCCCGGTGCATTGGCCTATGAACCTGTGGTGGAAATTAATCCACTACCGAAACGCAGAGCCACTCTGACATCCGAATTTCAACAGTTTACCTTCTCCAGGATGCCTTATGTACCAAAGTACAGTTGAAGACACCTATGAAATCCATGAAATAGCCGCAGCTCAACTTAACTTCATTCATCTTAGCGAATGTGACTTTAATGATGATGTAGTAACTAAAGCACAATGAAATTAAAATAAATAAAATTCTTGGTCCTGATTGTATCACACCAAGAGTTTTAAAAGAGGTAAAATATCAAATTAGCAAACCTATTGCAATGAGGGGAGGCGGTAGTATTTTTATTTTTTTTTTTTTACCCATGGCGCCGGTAGGCGTCAGAGAGATCTTAGATGGTTGGCCTCCGCCCGTTAGTAGCGCGGGTTAGATTTTTTAAGTGACGCCTTTTTTCTTATTATTGATAGGCTCATGCTGCCAGCGGAAGCTCCTCGCGCATATAACGTTGCAGTCCCGGCGAGGATGGTGTCATGGCAGCATGTGGGTGATCTTAGGCCACTCGGCGATAGTAAAATTTGGGTAGTCTTTGACCACTCGGTGGAAATATCAAAGAAAGAAAAGTGGCCAGCCCATGCCAAGACTCGAACGCGGGACCCTGAGCCGGTATGCCCGATCGCTAGCCACTAGACCATCGACTCCCCAAGTATAGTGGTTAGCGTTCGGGCATGCGAGCCTAGGATCACGGAATCGAGTCCCAACATCCGCTGGCCACTTTTCTTTCTTTGATATTACCACCGAGTGGTCAAAGATTACCCAAATTTCTGCCACACTGTCTCAGACGGGACTTATAATGTTATATGGATTTGAGGCCGTAGCAGCAATAGCCTCTCTCGTTCTCAACATATTCAAAAGAGAACGAACTCATTCGAGGCATCACTATAAAGTCTAAACCTACGTCGAATAACCGGCAAGAGGCAGTCCAGCCTAGCCTCCATAAAGTTTATGGCGCCAACGGTTTGTGATGTAGAAAAAAGAAAAATAAATAAATAAATCTATAAATTTTATTAGAGTACACGATATTTGGAAATTGGCAAATGTTACCCCTATAAAAAAGGGGATATAGCACTACCGGTAAACTAGAGACCAATTACCTTCATATCCGTAGTTGCTAAGTTAATGGAAACTATAATACGTGATAAACAAGGCATGCCTGCAACCTCTGTCGATCTCAAGAAGGCGTTTGATTCAGTGCATTACGAGAGACACTGGAATCATTTGTGACTTCGCGGGATTACTGCAGAGATTATTGGTATTACTAATTAGCCTGCACTCCGGAACTCAGAGTGCTGTGAGCTGTGGGGGAGGCGTGTCCAGCATTTTTTCCGTGATAATAGGAGTGGGATTGGGATTCGTTCTTGTTCATCAATGTCCAATACATAGGAAAGAACGAATGAAAAACAGACAGCAACAGTCCTAGTGGACTTACCGAGGCTGTCCGTGTGGCTGAACTACTACTATATTTTTACTTGATAGAGACAATAGAACAGCAAAGTGGAAGGCTCCTTCCTCTCCACCCACCTTTTCCGACAGCAAAAGCTGGCCGAAAAAAGGTAATGATACTATGCAGTATCGACAAACCATCATGGAGTTTGTATAGAAAAGTGAAAAGAGGAGTAATCTACGGCTATTCCTACCACTATATATATATATATATATATATATATATATATATATATATATATATATATATATATATATATATATATATATATATATGATGAAGTAATAGTAATATAATGTATCTAGGGATACATTTACTTAAGACAGAGAACTGGTGCATATCCAGATCATAAAAAGATAAATCAAAAGTAGAATTGAGATGGGATGGAGTGCTTTTGGTGGATAGAACAATGTTATGGACAGTAATCGTCAGTTATCACTGAAGATAACAGTATCAATGTATTCTACCTGTTCTAACTAATAAATAAAAAGACCTGAAGTGCTACGAAAGACCTGGACCAAAAACCTCAAACAAAGTGATCATAGATGAATGGAGAAAATAGTGTTCGGCAAAGTATGGAACGATAGGAAGAGAACATCACGGATTAGAGAGCAGATCAAAGTTGAAGGCATCCTGACCACAATCAAAAGAAAATAAAGTTAGCATGAGTAAGACACGTTAAGCGACGAACAGATACTTTTGGACTGTTAGAGTAATTCAATAGCAACCCTGGGATGGTAAAAGAAGGCAGGTCGGACAGAGAACTTGATGTAGAAATGAGAATGTATGAATTTTTAATTGTTTAATCTGGAAAAGACAGAGCTGCTAAAGATAAGTGGACAAGATTAAAGGAGGCTTTTGTCCTGCAGTGAAAACAATGAAGCTAATGATGATGATGATGATGATGATGATGAGGGGTGTAGTAGTGATTTTGCTTCATAGCAATGTATCTTTCATCTATAATGCAATAAAAAAGTTATAAAATTGGAAATTTCTTAGAAGTAAAAGGACTGGACAATCAATCTGCAATAGATCTGCCACATAATTGATACAATAGTGTAACACATATTTTTAATCCCCACACAGGTAACAGACCAGGTGGAGGATCGCAAATCCTTTATTGCAAGTGTTGTGTACGTGGTTCTCCCAAACCGTCTTGAAAGGTAACATGCCTGCCAGATGATATCAATTTGATTGTTGTGACAATTATTACATATTATTAGTTACTAAGTTACTGTTTAAAATTAAAGTATCATGTTTTCTGTCACAGGTGGGATTACACCATCGGCTTCGATTTTTCACCTTTTAGCTTTGCCATGGCCAAGCCTCGTGTGAGACCACAATGGCAAAATTTCTATTACCCGTTGAGTATCATGACGTGGGTGTCCATCTTTGGGTCAATGATAACTGTCTGCGTCACTCTTCTCATGGTGAGTTGTACACGAAAGAAAATATATATTGATATTGATATTGCTTTAATATGCCTCTTTGTACATCACAAAATGGTAAGATAAACTCTAAAGATAATACTGTCTATTGAGCCGAAGCTCTAATACGGATGATTAACTAGGAAATGCTTGGTTTAAGCTGTATTATGGAGAGCCTATAATAATTTATCAACAGCTTATTGCCTGAGCATATCATGCAAAATGTAAATAGTAATTAGACTTAACTGAACTCAACCATATAAATACATGTGCATACAACATTTCTGCCCGTAATCATGCCAAATCTATTATCCAACTTACAAAAAACTCTTTCATCAATGGAAAATGTCTAAATCTTTCCAATTCTAACTCTTCTCGTGATTTATGGCATCTAGCCAACAATATCTAACAATTTTACTTCATCTTTCCCTCCTTTACTTCAAACAGATGGCTCCACAGCTGTCTCTTCTTTTTCTAAAGTTGAACTCTTCGCTCAAACCTTTGCTACCAACTCTACTTTAGATGATACTGGGCATATTCCTCCTACTCCTCCACCCTCTGACTACTTCATGCTTAAAATCAAAATTCTTCATTATGAAGTTTTTCATGCCCCCTCTGGCCTTGATTCTCGGAAGGCTTACGATCCTGATGGAGTCCCTCCTGCTGTTTTCAAAAACTGTGCTTCCGAGCTCGCTCCCTCCCTGGTCAAACTCTTTCGTCTGTGTCTCTCTAGTTCTACCTATCCTTGCTGGAAGTTTGCTCACATTCAACCTGTCCTTAAAAAGAGGGACCACTCCAATCCTTCTAGCTACCGTCCCATAGCTTTGATTTCCTGCCTTACTAAAGCCTTTGAGTCTGTCCTTGACAAGAAGATAATGAGGTATCTATCAACTCACACCCTTTTCTCTGATTGCCAGCATGGTTTCCGTAAAAGCCGATCTACTGGTGATCTTGCTTTCCTAACTGAATCACGGTCATCCTCATTTAGGGACTATGGTTAAACCTTTGCTGTCGGCCTTAACATATCGAAAGCCTTTGATTGAGTCTGGCATAAATCTTTATTTTCTAAACTACTCTCCTACGGATTTTATCCTTCTCTCTGTACCTTCATCTCCTGTTTCCTTTCTGAGCGTTCTGAAGTGGGCGGTCACTGTTCTTTCCCTAAAACTATCAACAGTTGTGTTCCTCAGGGTTCTGTCCTATCACCCACTCTCTTTCTATTATTCATCAATGATTTCTTAAAACTGACTCAATGCCGTATCCACTCCTATGCTGATGACACCACCTTGGATTTTTCAACGTCGTACAACAGATGCCCAACCCAACAAGAATTAAATTATTAAAGGCGAGATGCTGTAGGACGCCTAACTTCTGATCTTTCACTAGTTTCTGATTGGTGCAGAGCAAACCTGGTTCTGTTCAATGCCCAAAAAACTCAATTGCTACAACTATCTACTCGACATAACCTTCTAGATAACTATCCCCTCTTTTTCAATGGCACTCAACTTCCCCTCGCCTCCACATAAAACACACTTAGTCTATCCTTTACTAAAAATCTAAACTGGCAATTTCATAACTCTACTCTTGCTAAATCAGCTTCAAAGAAGTTAGGTGTCTTGTAGCGTCTACGTCCATTTTTCTCTTCCTCTCAGCTGCTTCCTCTGTACAGGGGCCTTATCCGCCCTTGTATGAAGTATGGCTCTCATGTCAGGGATGGTTCAACTCACTCAGCTCTTCTAAACAGGATACAGTTTAAAGCTTTTCGTCTCATCAACTCTCCTCCTCTAACTGACCGTTTTGATTCTTTAAGTCATCGACGCAATGTTGCATCTTTATCTATTTTCTACTGCTATTTTCATGCTGACTGCTCTTCTGAACATGCTAACTGCATGCCTTCACCCCTCCCGCGGCCTCGCTGCCTACTAACGCGACGGCCGGGGAAATTATATCCGCGCTTTCCTGTTTCTCCAGCAGGAGTTCGGCACCATTCCCCGGGAGAACGTCCGCCGTAACGGAAAGGGTCTCTTAATAAGAGCGAAGGACCTTACACAGGCCAGAATGTTACTGTATTTCCGGTGCGGCCCCGACTGCATGCTCGATTCTGTGCGATCCCACCGGACGTTCAACTACAGTAGGGGTATCATATACCATTATGACTTGGGAGAGTTCAGTGAGGAAGAAATCTATGCCATGTGGCCTCCTACAGTGCAGAAAGTATGGAAGGTAAAGGGAAGGGGCAACATGATCGTCCTCACCTTCTTCAGTTCTTCTTACCCTGACTATGTTCACGTCGATCTTCTTAGTCTCCGTGTGAAGTCTTTTGTTGATAGGACACTTCAATATTACGGATGTTATGCGTTTGGTCACAGTCGGAAACACTGCACTGAGGTTTCTCGTTGTGGCCGTTACTCTGCTCTCGGCGCCCACGCCACGTGAATGTGACGCCAGTCCCTACAGTTTCCTATGCCGTCCTACTCACTAGTTGCGTTCTCGGGATTTTCCACGATATCGCCTTGAGAAAGACGTCCTTCGCCTTGCTAACACCATCTTTATCAGTCTTGGCAGTGCACGCAGGGAGATTATTATAAGCAAGGGAAGAGCGGTGAAGCTATGTCTTCTTTGGGCTCTCGCTTATCGTCCCGGTCCGCTGTCCTTGATTCTAATTCTAAAATTCCTCTACCGAAGAGTCCCTCCTCTCTTGTTTCCTCTCTGGTTCCTGTCCGCAACCAGTTTTCTGTCCTCAACGAGACTGGTGATTGTGTCCCTGCGGTATGTGATGTGTCTTCTTCCGTTAGGACAGGATCGCACCTTGCCCCACCTGTTCAAGCGCCTCGGAGTCCGGGAAGCGGGAGATCCAACAGGGATCCATAACTCCACGGATTTGGTTGACCTGTTGAATTTGCCCCCGTCTAAAGTTTCTATCGGTCTTTCCAGTCGTGTGAGGACTACTGACGGAGCCTCGTCAACTTCTGCGTCGATTCTGTCCGTTCTTTGAAGCGGTCTTCTTCCCTTAGTCGCGTTGTTGCTGATATTCATGCAGTGGCTGGTATGGATGTTTCCCAAGATGCGCCGTTGGTCGAAGGCGCATTGCCTCGTCAATTGGGTCGTTCCGCGTCCCAAGATTCCGTGACTTCTGTGAGCCGTGACCGTCCTCTTGTTAATTCCATCTCACCGGGGCATTCTGGCTCTGGTGGTGCGGAGTGTGTGGGTAGCATGGGTACCTCTGCCGAGGTGCATTCCCGTTCAAAAGCCCCGACCCTTCAGTCCGACTTTTCTCCTCGTATCCCGGTTACCCCTCTTGCAGGGGCTTCAGGCCTTTCCAGTTCTCATCGTATTACCGTTCCCAGTCAGGTCGGTAAAGTAAAGGGTAAAGGGAGGGCCCTCACAGGGATTCGCCCGCCACGAAACTCTAAGTAATAATTTTCTGGGTCCTCGAATGGAATTGTAGACGTCTCCGGGCTTCTTGGAAGGAACTCTGAGTTTTGGTTTCCAGATTTTCTCCTGCTTGTCTTTGTTTACAGGAGACGATAATCGGGGACTTCACTCACTCAAGTCCTCCCGAGTATCGTGCCTTATTCAGTACCCCTATTCTTGGTCAGGGCCACCAAGGTGGCAACGCTATCTTCGTTCGCTTTGATGTCCCTTTTGTTCCCCCAGCAGCTTCACACCCCGCTGCAGGCTGTTGCTGCCAAGCTTTTCCTTGGCAGATTTTATACATTATGTAGCCTTTATCTCCCTCCCGGTGTTTTTGTCGTAAGGTCAGATCTTGACGGCCTAGCGCGTGTTCTTTCCTCTTCTTTCCTCTTGTTGGGAGATTATAACGGTCGCCACCCTTTGTGGGATGGTGGTGCTTCCAACCCTTGCTGGACTTTAATTGCTTCTTTTATTGAGGATGAGGTTTTCGAAATTTTAAACACTGGGGATATAACACACTTTCATAGTCAGACGGGAACTTTTACTTCTATTGATCTTTCCGTTTTTATTTCTAATTCTCTTCTTGATTTTACCTGGCGGGTCCTACCAGATTTGTACGGTAGTGACCACTTTCCCATTTTATTAGAATCTGTGGATTCTGAACCGCGGTCGCGCCCTCCTCGCTGGCGGTTAGATCGCGGATTGGTAGCGTTTTACGAATCTTACTCCCTCTGTTCGTCTGTTGGCTGATGTTGGTACTTGTAACGATGCCGCGGTCTATTTCACAGATGTGTTGCACTCTGCGGCCCTTCAGTCCGTCTCCAAGACATCTGGTCGGTTTCCCAAGCGTCCCGTTCCCTGGTGGAACACAGATTGCACTGCCAGTGAGAGAAAAACGGTCTGCTTTTTCGAGACTTTGCCGCAACCGTGGAGATCCTCTGTGTTTGGAGGCTTTTCGGCGAGCCCGTGCTCGAGCGCGACGCATTTTAAAGGAGACTCAGCGACGTTCTTGGAAGGTTTATCTATCTTCCATCACCTTTCGAACTCCTCTCACGGCAGTCTTTAACAAAGTCCGTAAGATCTCTGGAAAGTGTTCTCCCCCTCCTCCTCCGATCCTGTCCCATGCTGGGGAGAAGGTAGCAGATCCTAAAACTGTTGCTGACCTGTTTGCCGGCCACTTCTCTAGTGTCTCTCGGAGGGATCCTACTGCACCAGAGGCTCGGCATCGCCAGGTTTTGGAGGCTGTGGACGTGGACTTTGCCTCCCTTGGCGGGGAGTCCTATAATGTCTCGTTCTCTCCCGGCGAACTAATGGCGGCTTTATCCCAGTGTTGTGATTCGTCTCCGGGTCCCGATGACATCCCCCATGCTTTCTTGCGACACATGTGTGATATTGCTTTTAGTTTTTATTGGGTCTTTACAATTTTATTTGGCGTACCGGTGATTTTCTTTCTTTGTGGAATGTGGCCGTAGTCCTTCCCATCCCGAAGCCTGGAAAGGATAATTTACAAGCCACTAACTACCGTCCTATTTCTTTGACTTCATGCATCTGCAAGGTGCTTGGAGAAGATGGTAAACGTGCGGCTGATGTGGTACCTGGAGAGCGGGAATTTCTTGACCCCGGTGCTGCACGGTTTTCGAAAGGTGCGATCAACCACTGATGCTCTTTTAACTTTGGACTCGTCCATTTGCGCGGAATTTACAAATAATCACCACCACATAAGTGTTCTTTGATTTGGAAATGGCGTATGACACGGCTTGGTGCCATGGTATTTTTCTTAGTCTCTTTGAGGTTGGTCTTCGCGGCCGCCTGCCTATTTTTATCAAGCAATTTTTATCAGATCATCTTTTACGTGTTCGCGTGGAAAGTATTCTCTCAGAGGCTTGTGCGCTTCAGGATGGTGTGCCACAGGGCAGCATTCTAAGTGTCATGCTCTTTGCAGTGGCCATTAATAGTATTATTGGTGTCCTTCCTGATGGCGTCCATAGTTCTGTTTATGTGGACGATCTCTCCATTTCCTTCTCAGCTGCACGGATGCCTCTGATTGAACGGAAACTCCAACTTTCGATTAACAGGATTTCCCGTTGGGTTTCTGAACGCAGTTTTCAGTTCTCAGCCTCAAAGACACTTTAGCCGCCTCCGCGGCGTTCATCCAGACCCTGATCTCTATCTCGCACATAGGCGCATCTCATGTAAGGAGACCAGTCGCTATCTTGGTCTTCTCTTCGACAGCCGTCTTACTTGGGT
Source organism: Cancer borealis (assembly GCA_036785275.1). Classification (NCBI taxonomy): domain Eukaryota; kingdom Metazoa; phylum Arthropoda; class Malacostraca; order Decapoda; family Cancridae; genus Cancer; species Cancer borealis. Next base: position 31,060 of record JAXIVD010002155.1, read on the forward strand.
TCCTCATCTTCGTTCCGTTAAAGCGGCTTGTCAGAAAGCCTTATCCCTCCTTCGGGTTTTGGCTCATACTTTTTGGGGTGCGGATAGGGACACTCTCCTCCTCCTCCACAGGACACTCATCCTTCCCAAGTTGGAGTATGGCTGTAAGGTCTATTCGTCTGCCACGGAGGCCCGCCTACGTGTGTTGGATTCCGTGCATCTTGCCGGGATCCGCTTGGCTACGGGTGCCTTTAAGTCTTCCCCGATCCCTAGTCTCCTTGTGTCCACCTGGCGTCCTACTTCTGAATTTGTGTCGCCAATCATCGTTGCTTCGGTGTTGGTTCCGGACCCAACGCCTTCCTGAGTCAGTTCCCTGCATGTCAATTTTGAGAGATTCCCGTTCGCCTGCATATGCTACCCGCTCTAGTCTCCCCAAACCTTTTGGGTTTCGGGCTGCGTCTGTCTTGTCGGTGTTGTCTGTTCCTTCTGCTCCCGTCTGCCCTTATCGGTTGCCTAATGTTGGGTACTGGCAGTTTCTCGGTGTGTCCATGTGTGCCCCTGTTTTCGAGGGTAAGAAGGATTTGTCGGCATATGCATCTCGTGCGTTGTTTTTAGAACACTGTTCTTCTCATTCAGACTCCGTTTCTGTTTTTACTGATGGCTCTAAGTCTGATACCGGTGTTTACTTTGGTGTTGTGTTTCCCTCTTTCTGTTGGGGAGGTAGTCTTCCGGCCGTCGCTTCTGTTTTTACTGCTGAGCTGTCGGCGATAGTGCTTGCTTTAAGAACTATTTTTACACTTCTAGTCAACTCTTTTGTTATTTTTAGTGATTCTCGTAGCGCACTTTCTGCGCTGAACTCCTCTACTCCTTTTATTTATCCTTTAGTTTATCCGCACTTGAGTGGCTGTATCTACTCAGCAACCGAGGATATCGTGTTGGGTTCTGTTGGGTGCCGGGCCACATTGGCGTGCATGGGAACGAACGGGCTGATAGGCTAGCTAGGGAGGCGGCAGGTAGGACTGCCATCCTTAGCCCAGTACCATGTACGGACATGTTTCCGGCGATTCGCAAGGCGATCATTTCTATTTGGCAGGAGCGGTGGGATGCTCGTGGTGCCACCTCGAAAATGGATGAGGTTACGAGGACTATCTCATCCATGGGATTATACTAACGTACGAGAACGTCGCTTGCAGACAGCCTTAGCTCGTCTGCGCATTAGTCACACTCGCCTAACCCACAGTTATCTGATGTCCGATGAATACCAACCGTACTGCGACGACTTTTTGGTGCTTCTTAATGTACGGCACTTGCTGGTCGAGTGCCCGAGTTGGTGGGGCTAAGGCAGCGTTTCCTTTACCGGTGCCGAGGTGCGGATGGTAGTTTTAGTCTAAGTCGGGTGCTTGGCCCGGCGTGTCCTTATCTAGGTTATGAAGTGGTATATTTTCTGGAGGAGGTTGGCCTCCTCTCTCTGTTGTAATGCTCATTGAATTTTAATTTTTGAGTTTCTATTGTTTTTTTGTTTTTGTTTTCACTCGGTCGTTTTTCTCAGTCGTCTTTTCTGTTTTCCACATTTGTCTTTAGTTTTTTTTATGGTTTAGTAGCGGCTTTTACGGCGCCTTACGTCAAATTACTCACTCACTTCTTTGTCTGTTTTCTCACCTGCCTATGACTGAACTTTTCAAAAGAAGTGTCAAGACACCTCTATTTTTAACTGAAACTACCACCCCTTGCCTGTACTTCTCTTACTGTCTTCTTTGCGAAATCTGGCAACAAGCGGGATTTTTTTTACGTGTTTTATTTCCCCTTGGCCAGTGCCCTTTTAATTTAAAAAAAAAAAAAAAAAAAAAAAAAAAAAAAAAAAAATTATATATATATATATATATATATATATATATATATATATATATATATATATATATAACACACACACACACACACACACACACACACACACACACACACACACACACACACACACACACACACACACACACACATTCATAAATACACAAATTCAAATAATCACAAGCACACATATATAAGCATATTTGTAACATAGATGACACTAGTAAAATATACCAAGATTTAGAAATATAGTAAATCTTATAAATTGTATTAGCAATAATGATAGTTATCTAACCATTTTTGCTTGACTGTGGCTTTGAATGAGTATTCTAACCTATATTTTGTTTTAATTCTTCTGTCAACTGGTACCAAATCTGTGTTCTCTTGTATATAATATATTGCTGTGTATAGTATAACGAGACATAAAGATCAGTGGCACGGCGAGTGTTATGATTATGTGACTTAAATTGAAATTCAATGTTACCTACATAGATATTAAGGGAACCATAAACAAACAGAGAAGTCTGCAAATTGATAATCCATAGCTACAGAAAAAGGATTTGTGTGATCATGGCATTGATTACGGGCACAATGGGGAAATTGCACTTGGGATATCTGAATAAGTAATTTTGCTATGAATTAACTTATCTTTGGTGGTAAAATATGGAAGGAGGAATGTATTTTTTTATTTAAAATTTAGGCATTCATTGGCGCTCTGACGAGTTAAGGTCAGTCGCCATAGCTATTGGGTCCCTTTATACCACGAGACACCATCAAGTCCATATTGCGTCCATATTCACTTAGATTCATATACCAGTTTTGTGTTGTGGCTTCTTGCTGGGTTACGTACACACAAAGGTTGGAACAACAGACGTAATATTGCTTGGTTGACGTATTGCTGCAGCGTTGGTTGTACGTAAACAAGTAGACAGAGGATGAGTGTGTGTGATGTCTGGGGAGCCCCGACGTGGGGCTCCCAGACGCGATGCTGGACGTGTTGTCTGGAGTGTGTGTGGTGATAAACTGTTCATATTGGCCTGACGGTCATGTGAGTGAGGTGACAGGTGAGGTGAGGTCAAGGAGTTAGTCTCGACCTCAGCCGTGGTCTCTAGGGAAGTAATTATAGGTTCTGGGTGTGTGTGGGAGTGTGTAGGAATGTGAGTGTGTGTGTATGTGTGTTGTCACTACATCGTCTACAATCTTATTTTGATTTTCAATATTTTGACAGTGATCATCACTCTCGATCTGTGACACTGTGGAAAGACAAGAGCCTTGACATTTACTGATCACCTTCGGGATTTAAACAATAAGGGTCATTGCTTCAGCGGGCAATTTGTGTATGGTGTGCCATAAGGGAAAGTACACCAGCTCAATGGATTCAAAAGGAATGGGGCATGATTGACTACTGCCTCCCTAGACAATGCCATACAAGGCTGTTTGATCATCCCCAGTCAACAACACTATGCTTCACCTGAACTACTTATATGGCACACTATGAAAACACCAAACATTTGGAACATCCAATACAAAAAAAAACAGCAGACTTGATTCACTTAGTATTCTTTTTTTTTCTATATCATTAACCGTTGGCGCCAGTAGGCATATGGAGGCCCAGATGGACTTGTCTCGCCTGTTATTTGGCGTAGGTTTTTAGAATTTTTATAGTGATGCCTCGAATGATTAAGTTCTATCCTGAATATGTTGAAAACGTGTGAGGCTTATTACTGGTACAGCCTCAGATGCATATTAACGTTGTAAGTCCCGTCTGAGGACAGTATGGCAGCAATTTGGTTAGTCTTTGACCACTCGGCGGTGATATCAAATATTGAAAAGTGGTCAGCGGATATCAGGGATACGAACCTGAGTGCCTAGGCTTCCCTGCCCGAACGCTGACCATTGCACCACCGTCTTCCCAAAATTCTATTGAATTACATGTATATTATTCCTATGATACATGGTATTAGGTTCTTTTCAGGACAGTTACAGCTAGAGGGATAAGTGGTTAAAGAGGAACATTCTATTTAACTCTTTTTTTTCTACTCGCAGTTGGTGTACAGTAGATATATATAGAAATCAGCAAGTAAGAACCTATACGTATGTTTTTTATTTGTTATTCCTTGTAGTCCTTCGTAGTCACTAAAATGAAGGATTGCATTAACATTAGGCATTAACCATACTGCAGAGCATACAACTTGAAATCATCAGCCTGCAATGCAGGATACAAATCTGTTCCTGTATTCTCAATTTATCACACATAAACTACTCACTCGCCCACAGCTGACTTACACATATTAGTAATGAATCACGTGTATGTAAATGTTACACTATATAGAGTAGAGCTGTACCTATGAGTGTCTTGCAGGTAACTGGGTCTGACATGTGGCGGAGTCGCTACGGACGGTTGAGTGGAGGATCTGTGGTGCTGGAGACGGTAGGAACCTTGCTGGGTCAAGGGCTCTTTGGTCGTCTTTCAACGCGACATTCCAACCATATTCTCATAGCAAGCTGGTTGTTCTTCGGCGTGGTGGTGAGCACAGCCTATAGAAGTAGCCTCATCGCCTCTCTTACTATACCAAAGTACCCGCCGAGACCCGAAACGTTAGAGGAACTTGTGAAAGTTATCGAAAGGTAAGATGAAAAAAAGATAACTAATCAAACAGGCTGTTGTCTGTTCAATTAGTTATCAAACAGATAATGAATTAATAATGCTTACCAATGAATGTATGTATATACAATTGCGATGCGAAGTGTTGCCAATTTTTTCAGATTGTTTCGCTCTGGCGACATCTGGCAACTACAGAATACAAGCATTCAGTTTTGACTTTATTTATGTTCGCTTTTTCCTCACAATTATCAAATACTATTGGAATCTATAACACGTATTAAATACATTACATCAAATAAATTATAAAATAGTATTAAGACAATATAACTGGTATAAAAAAGATAAATCAGTGTTTACTTAGTTACCAATATTTTATGACGATACATCAAACTTATAGACCGGCCCTCCGTTCGGTGGCGACTCCCGCAGCGATCATGAGCCGAGCTCAGCCAATCACAACGCCGCGTTTCCTAGCGATGGCATCGATAGCATCACTACGCGTCACTATAATTTAAGAGCATCAGCCGAGGGGACTTGAACTGAGACTGGGAGATTGTTTGTTTACATTTTAGCCGCAGATTCTTAGATTTCCACTGTCGGAGACGTTTAAGCTAAGTTTCTGATCTGTCAGAGACTGAGGTTCACCCAGGAACAATGTACTAAGATCTTTTGAAATTGTAGAATAAGTAATTAAGACAGTCAAGTCAATACATTCGAGTATATGATGAAGTAAGACATTGTTTAATATCGCCGTCTCGGTAATCAGGAATTGGTCTTATAACAGAAGGTCAAGAAACGCCCTAAAACCCGACTATTGATAACACAACACCTACTGTACCTAACTGTCTATATATAGACAGAGGTGATATAAAATAACAGACTTGATAGGGAAACACCTTAATTATATCTGACATGTAAGTAATAACCTCGGGAGAAGATACTAATGTTATCTCCATATTATTCCTCAACTACTTTCATTTTCAATTTTTACACAAAGCAGTCTCCCAATCATGTACGTACATAGTTTTCTACATACTTGTATTCATTGATGTATATGGGTTTATGTCTTGAATGTTTGTTTATAAGTTAAGATCTAATCTATTGTATTTTACAAGTAATAAATTTTCTTGGTTTTCTATCATGTTTACCTAAAAAGACATTATTTTTTAAGGGAGTGTAGGGGCGCTCTATAGGTGAACGTGTCCTAAGATTTTTACCAATCTCTTTAATGAACTTAGGTATTATTACCTCTTTCATTAGTGTATAATTTCTCTAGTTATTGTATTCCTCCCATGTATATATCAAGCGTAGTGAAGTTATAGTGAAGATATAATGAAGATGCTATTACTTTAGGGGAAATCCTTCCACATCATTCAGCTTGGTATGAAATTAAAGCTTAGAGTCTAGGGAACAAAACTTAATGAATACATTTCATCAAACTCATACCTCTGATTTTTTATTAATTTTTTTCTCTGAATAATTTAAAAAATGCTGCAAACTTCAGGTTTCATAAATTTTACTAAATTTTATTTTAACATTTCTTTTATTTTAGACACTAGAAAATAAAGAACATAATATTCTCTTTCAAATAAAATAAAAAATTACAAAAATCCATTCAGAATAACAAAAGATATTGGCAAAAGAAAGAACAAAACATAAATTTTGCAAATTATAGCCTAAGGATATGAGAGGCCCAGGAGCAACAACCTCTCACTCTGACCTTTGGAAGAACACTGACGCTGAGAGAAACGTATGCGTGACATAAGCTGGTGGGATGAGTTGCCAAATCTATCCATAAACACAATTCTGTAAAAAAAAGAACGAAGTAGCTATCGAAATTTTTAATATACATAATGTTTTCTTATGCAATGGGGTTGCCAGAGGTTGCCAATATTTTATCTATTTTATTCTATATAAAATAAATTGAAAACAAATAAAGCTGTATAACTTGGTAGGAGTGTTGCCACCATCATAGAGATTCTTTTTAAATGTTTACCTAAAATTCGCTCATGTACCAGAATTTTTCGAATAATCGCGAGTAACACTCCCATAAGTAAATTACAACAATAATTTAATATGAATACTCAGCTGGTTTGGACACCTGAAAAGACTGGGTGAGTTGCCAAGAAGGATGTACAATGCTGGGGTTACCTTCTGGGTAACGTAATCCTTCTATTGCCACTTAAAAAACAATATGAAAACATAAAGCTCATAAAAAAATACAACTATTGAAAAGTTAGAATCAAGAACGGATAAATTTTTATTTAGGTTAGGTTAGGTTATTTTCTTAAGCAATTTACTGTCAAGCAGTTGATAGTTTGAGAAATTATTTCTTGAGCAATTTACTGTCGAGCAATTGATTTCGAGAAATTTACCTAGATTCAGGCTATAATATGGCAATCAGGAAAAAAATCTAAAGTAAAATGCCTAACTTTTGGGTAATGAAATATAAAAAGCTTATATAACCGAGCCAAACCGTACCTAACCAAACCTAATCTAACCATAACCTAACGTAACCTAACCGGTATTAATTTACATCTTTATCAGAATGCTCTAGAGAATTCAGGGTTTTACTTTTGCATAACCTGTTGCATTTTAATAAAGTTTTCTTAATCCAAATTCCCTCGCAAATTCTTAGTTTGTGAGATACTCAATGTTTTCTGTGAGATCTCTTCGAAAAGTAAAGTTTAGTTTCGTTTTAACAAGGTTCTGATATTTGTCAATGTAGGTTAGGGTTTAAGTTAATTTAGGCCAGATGCGGGCAACCTTTTCAGAGCGAGGGCCAGATGAGACTTACGGGAGCAGCCCGCGGGCCAGAGTGACAAACGAAAATCCCAAAGTGACTATATACAAGAAATGTCGCTCGTAATCAATTAGGCTTTTTGTATCGAAGCTACCGCTGGGCCGGTCTGCCTCCCTTTCTCCCTCCTTCCCTCCCTACTTCTTCTTTAATCAGAGTATTAAGTACAAATAGGTATTGATGCTTTCTAGAAAGTAAATCGCTCAATGTATCTAAGCTCGCTCGCTCGTTTTGCGTGAACAACGCGCTTTTTACTGGCTGTAATTTAATTTGTATGTAATAGATTACACATTTTTTATTAATTAAAATTGCAATTGAGCTTTTAAATTAAAGTCATTAAGATTGTAATTGAGCAGTTTATTTTCCAAACTGTACTGACAACAAAGCATACTCATCCTCTGCGAAAGTCCAACGGACACTGGCGTCTGACAGGAACGGGGAGTGTGGCGAGCCGCGAAGGGGAGCGCAGAGTTGCCAAACACGGCAAACAGTATCTGCCAGCAGATGCGGTTTGGCAGAATGTTTTGGCTGGGTTTTCGCGGGCCGGATTGCAATGTTAAGGCGTTTACATGTAATGTCAAGACCTCTTGCCAAGATGCAATGACTAGGCAAATTCTGACCAAAATATCGCAAACCCTTTCAATATACGAATTTCTGCGTTTGCCAATGTTTTGCATCCTCTCATGTAACGAATCACAGCTCACCAACTTCAGAACTTCATCTGTGTAGACACTGAGCGAGATAATATTTCGATTAAATAAGACGAAAGTAAGACGTTCAAGACCATAACAGTTGTAGAAATAAATAAGATTTATAATATATATGTTGTTTTCTATAGAAAAGCTAACCAAAAACAAGCATAAAGCTTGAAATATATTAGGGAAGTGTTGAAAATTACGAACTGTGGGCCCTCTACGTGGGTGGGGCGAAGCGGATGTGTGTGTTTTCATGAGAAAGAATCTGGGTATATATTTCAAATAAATCAGAAGAAAGTAAGATGTTTGAGACTATTATAGTTGATCGTCTACATAAGATTTATATTATATATATTGTTTTTAATATAGAAGAACGCCAAAGACAAGCAAAAAGCTTGTAATATATTAGAGAAATGTAGAAAATAACAAGATGTGACATTCAAACATGTGTGGGTGTTGATGTTTCAATGCATTTTGTGGTTGTAGCTTCGACTTACAATTGTTCCCTTTTTCCTAATAATAAGTAAAAAGCATATCATATTGTTTACAATTATTTTCATCAAATTAAAGTAAGAAATAAGATTTTTGTATATTGCACAAAAAAATGTTAGGCAAAGAAAATTTAGACACTGAAGACAGATCCAGTTTCGAACACAAAAATTTCACTTGGAGTGAGCGCAGATACGAAGGCCGGGCCCCGCGTCATGTGAAGACATCCAGTGCTCACACATACACACACACAGACACACACACTCTCATACACACACACACACACACACACACACACACACACACACACACACACACACACACACACACACTCTCATACACACACACACACACACACACACACACACACACACACACACACACACACACACACACACACACTCATACACCCACACCCACACACTCATACACACACTCTCATACACACACACACACACACACACACACACACACACACACACACACACACACACACACACACACACACACACACACACACACACACTCACTCATACACCCACGCCCACACTCATACACACACTCATACACACACACACACACACACAAACACACACACACACATCTTGCTGCTACTGGTAAGGTGATCTGTATACGACGATATTTGGACATGTTGTGGGCTTAGGACGAGTGTGGAGGGTGCTGTAGTTTCAATACAGAATCAGCAGGATATACATTACGAATAAATAAGATGAAAGTAAGATGTTTGAGATCATGACAGTTGTTGAAACACATAATATTTACATTATTAATGTTGTTTTTAATATAACAGAAATCCACAAACAAGCATAATGATTGTAATATATAAGGGAGTTTGTATCACGTAGCGAGATGTTGGCCTCTACCTTAGGATGGAAGCGGTGCGAAATATACGGAGAAACCATGATATCTATTTCGAATAAATCTGAAGAAATTAAGATGTTTGAGATCATTTCAGTGCTTATAATTTAAAATATGTATATAATATATGTCGTTTTTAATATAAAAGAAAACTAAAAACAAGCATTAAGATTGAAATATATTAGGAAAATTGTGGCAACACCAACCAAGAGATTTCTCCTTAAAATCGTGTTCGTGAAAACAAACGAAGTTTGGCGACACATGTAAACGCTTTTATTGTCGAACAGGGTGGCGGGCGGACGCATATTTCCGAAAACTTCATCAGATTTTCACCCGCTCCGCCCTCGCCAGTGACGTAGGCAGACTCTGCCTCGTGATTGGCTGGCTTACTCGACTCGCCGCTCTCCCCGCCATCCCCGCTTTTCCCACCCGCTCCCTTTTCTTCTCTCCGGCTCGCCGCCAGTCCCCCCCCCCCCACCCCCGTTTTCTCTCCCGCACTTGCACTCCCTCCCTCCCTTCCCCCTCCTTCCCACCCACTACCCCATTTTTCTCTCCCCTCTTTGTCCTCCATTACCCTCTCTCCCATCCCCCCTCTTTATTCCCTCTCCATTCCCCTTTTTCTCTCCCCACTCTGTCTTCCCTAATCCCTCCCACACCCCTTTCGTGTGAGAAAAAACAAACAAATTAGAACAAAATAGTAAGAGAGAGAGAGAGAGAGAGAGAGAGAGAGAGAGAGAGAGAGAGAGAGAGAGAGAGAGAGAGAGAGAGAGAGAGAGAGAGAGAGAGAGAGAGAGAGAGAGAGAGAGAGAGAGAGAGAGAGAGAGAGAGAGAGAGAGAGAGAGAGAGAGAGAGAGAGAGAGAGAGAGAGAGCACAACAGACACACACGCGCACATACACTCACACAAACTATCTATCTGCTTATCGGGCTATTTTAACAACTATTTTTTTTCCTATTGCTATTTGTTACATACCGTAGGAATCAGCAAGGTTTGCAGAACTCGAATCAGTGATTGAAAATACAAAGGATGGAAAATGAAGGTAGTTACAGCGAGTTTAATTAGTTTAATTAGAAAAAATCTGTATGCGGTATTTCTTTTACTTAGATTTTCGCATTATAGATACATTCACAGTACATCAATTTATGCTCATGATGTGCAACAACGTATAACAATGCTGATGGTAGACTAAGTTTTCCTTAGTAATTTATGATAAGATGGTGAAATTGGATTAGGTAACAACATTTCGAGTCTCTCCGCGATCCCCTGTAACCCTCTCCCCTCTTTCTCTTCCACGCCCCCCCTTCTCTCTCTCTCTCTCTCTCTCTCTCTCTCTCTCTCTCTCTCTCTCTCTCTCTCTCTCTCTCTCTCTCTCTCTCTCTCTCTCTCTTACTATTTTGTTATTTGTTTTTTTCTCACACGAAAGGGGTGTGGGAGGGATTAGGGAAGACAGAGAGGGGAGAGAAACACACACACACAGTATTTATTTATCTATCTGTGTATCTATCTATCTATCTATCTATTTAAAGAGAGAGAAAGCGAGAAAGATTGCGCGCGCGTACACACACTATCTATCTAACTATATGTGTATATATCTATCTATCTAAGAGAGAGAGAGAGAGAGAGAGAGAGAGAGAGAGAGAGAGAGAGAGAGAGAGAGAGAGAGAGAGATTGGGCACACACACACACACACACACACACACACACACACACACACACACACACACACACACACACTACCCGCGCCGGGTAGGAGACATATGGACCAAGTCTCTTATAAGTGTGTGGTCCCTGTTCACCAAACAGTAATGAGGTACCTGATCTCAGACGGGGTTTGTGACCCGCTTCAGGGGGGAGAAAACAAATCTCCCATAAATAAAAATATACGGCAGTGATCCTTATCACTGTTCGGGCCGCTGTTAAGCGGTTGTTGGCACCTCACGGTAGCCTAGGGGAGATATGTCACCCCGAGTAACATAGAAAATGGGGGGGAAAAATTCATGGGATACTTGTGTAAATATGTCTTTGTGTGAAATTGTCTAGAATTTCAGCCTAACGGCTGCCGCTATAGAGTAAATAAAAATTAAACCGATCATTATTATTATTATTATTACACACACACTATTTATCTATCTAATCTGTCTGTGTATCTATCTATCTATTTAAAGAGAGAGAGAGAGAGAGATGTCGTGAGTCGACACACAAAGTTGTGTTGTACAGAGGATAAACAGAGATAAACAGAGAGGGACAGAGGGTGCCAGAGGGACCCCTTAGCCATAAACCAGATGTTGGGCATGGAGGGGAGAAAGTGAAAGTTTCAAGTGTCTTTGACGAACGGTGAGGAAAGGCACAAGGGAAAAGTCGGTGGAGTGCCAGCCGTTGTAGAACTAAACTTTATGGAATCGAAAGAGACAGAACTTTATGAAAATTGCTTAAGAGACATAGCCTTATTTTGAAAGTTAGGAACTCACAGTCGCTGTGACTGGAGAAAATAGGTAACTGCCAAGATTTTGAAAATCAGAGAGACTGCATCAGAGTCAGATAGACTCTGGCTCACCCCTGAGGAGGTTCATACAGCTCAGCTCACAATGGGGCTACTAATATTTGGGGTAAGTGGAAGCTCTCTTCTAACGCAGTCTTAAAAGCAGCCTTAGGATGTTTAGTGCAAGGATTTTTTATGTAGGATTTATGATGTATTATGTGTATGCCTTTTGATTAACTTTATTATGAGTTGCTCCATGATTACGTATTATATGTTGCTCACAAATTAGTTATTATATGTTGTTCCATAATTACTTATCATATGTTGCTCCATAATTACTTATATTGTGTTGCTCCACAATTATGAATATGTTATAGCTCCTAGAGGAATTACTTATGTGCCTGATTATATGTGTCAAAGCAAAGAGATAAGATGATGTTATTATGTAACAGAAGGAGCAAGGAAAGATTATCTGTTAATTAAAATATAGAAAAAGGAAAGATTTTTAATGAAAGTCATTTTAGAAATTAGTGTTCTGTAACCCCGTGACCAAAGTATAAGTTGACTAACAGAACACGAAAACGTTGCAATAACCAGCGACGAAAGAGAGAGAGAGAGAGAGAGAAAGATTGCGCGCGCATACACACACACACTATCTATCTAACTATCTGTGTATCTATCTATCTATCTATCTATCTTGAGAGAGAGAGAGAGAGAGAGAGAGAGAGAGAGAGAGAGAGAGAGAGAGAGAGAGAGAGAGAGAGAGAGAGAGCACAACAGCATACACATGCGGGCCGCACGCTAGGCCTTCGCGGGCCGGGTCTGGCCCCCGGGCCGGAGGTTGCCCGCCCTTGATTAAGGCTATGTTATGTTAGGTTCAGGTCAAGATTCATAAGACGACCCAGTCTGTTTTTTTGGCAAAGCAATTTTTTCCTGATAGATTTTGATGTGTTTTGAATTAATCTGAAGTTTGTTTGTTATGCCAGGCAATTTTTTTTCCTCAAGGTAAAAATTGCCACAAGAAAGTCAGATTATTTCAAAACCATCAAAATCAATAGGAGAAAATTTTCTTTCAGTAAAACTAAGCAAACCTAATTATTATTATGCACTGTCAATTCAACCTCAGATACTTATTCAAATAGGTTAGGTTAGGTTTGATTATGTTTTCTTATGTTAGGTTGGGTTTAATTAGGTTTGCTTAGAATATTTTTTTCTTATTGATTTTGATGGTTTTGAACTAATTTCACTTTTTTGAGGCAATTTTTACCTTGGGGGAAAAAAATGCATTGCATAACATAAAACTATCAGATTTATTCAAAACACATAAAAATCTATCAGGAAATATTTGCTTTATCCAAAAAACAGACTGGGTCGTCTTTCAAATCTTTACCTAGGTTAGTTTAGAAGCTATCAAATGTTCTCTATGACCTATGACCCCATAACCTAACATAACATAACCGCCTGAAACCTTTACAGACGTGTTGAGTACACTAGATGTATAAGTATGTACGACTTCATATATATATATATATATATATATATATATATATATATATATATATATATATATATATATATATATATATACATATATATATATATATATATATATATATATATATATATATATATATATATATATATATATATATATATATATATATATATCGATATCGTCGAAGCAGTAGTTATGCAGAAATACCAAACTATTTACTGACAATCATTGTATTTTGTCTTCCCCTAAGAAACCCGCATTCCCACAGGTCCCCAAAATTGTTAATGAGGATTTCTTATTAGATATGCATTTGCGACGAAAATCAATGTCAAAATCGTTCGAAATGGATTTTTTTTTATACGAAAAGTGTGTTATTTACATCCAAGTGCATTGGGAGGAGCTAGAAATTTACCAGCCACACAATCATCTACGCTATATCACTACGCTCACAGGAGTTTACGGCTTCTTTTATCTCCTCACATCTTCTTGCCACCTAGATACTGCATTTACTGCGGCTATAATTGCTCCAGACTCTATTATATGTTAATCATCAAGTTTTTTCTAAGCCATAAGGGTGCCCACGAAAAGGGTGCGCCGCCATCTTGGTTCAATCAGCTGATTATCTCAACACTGAAGAAAAAAAAAAAGCCATAGCGACGTCGCGTGTCCAATATCGTTCGGCGGGCACAATCCTGTCCTCCCCACCTCGCTGAACGCGCCTCGGGTGATTTGTACTCAAATGGGGCGTAACCCCAAAAAATTGCAATAGAAATAAACTGTATAACAAATGAAACCTCATAAGCTCTTTTATAACATATCAAAAGTCTAAGAAAATATGATTTGTGGAACACCTTTTTCTAGACGGGGTTACAATTTGGCCTTACGCATACCCAGATGCCAGACCTTATCTGTGATATTATCTCTCTAAACATTAATTTAATGCCAATACACTGTAATAATGTAAGATAAGATGTGATAGGATATATGATTTGATAAAATGAATTAATATAAGATAAGATTTTATTTATTTCCAGTACATAATACATAAATTTGCTGTTGCAAACGCTAATTGAACTACGTGATGCAGGATGTACACGCGCCCAAAAAACTATCGGCACCCCAGGAAGCGATGAAGTACGAAATCATTCGCATTAGTTCATTCGGTAAGGTTGACATGCCTGCCTCATTCATAAAAGAACGGTGGAATTGCCGTTAGTACCCTATTGTTCTAATGAATAGTTATTTTTGTCGGTATAATATTATTTACAACGATCTAGCATTGTATTCTAAGCCTTATTCTAAGCCTGTTTACACAGAGAGGCAGTGCACGAAATGCAAACACGGTTAATATTTCTTATTCCAATAGACAAGAGATGGGAAGATGTGGCGAGAATGAGCGATGGTGACCATGTAAGCGGGGGTTCGAACCGTGGGCAAACATGAGCAGCCCGTGAGTGATACGGTTGAGTGAATCACCAAAGCAGGTTCGTCTTTACTGGTGGCTCGTTTCAGCGATAGCACTGGTGACCTCCAAATAATTATTAGAGCAGAGTTCACTATAAATGTCTATCATACAAAACGTATGCTTATTGCATTTTATAATCACTAAACTTTCAAATATGAAATAACTGACGAACATTCACTTTCTTGTGATGGGCATGAAGAGATTCCGCTTGCCTGACCAGTGACCTGCCTATTGCATAGTACTGAACAATTTTAACTATATAGAATTGCTGTTATCCAGTAGTAGGGCGTATACCTACTGTCTTTCACAATATTGTGAGACCTGCAATGAATTGATTCACTCAGTAACAATGTTTCGGAAGAGAGGAATACGCTCTATGGTCCACACAGATACATATTTCAAACAATGACAAATCCTGACTGATGGAGCCATTAAATTAAATGCTAAAGGAGAAATTCATTAGAGTAAGGTTAGATATTACTGAGTGGCAACTGCAACGTCAGTGCTACCAACAAATACGTAATTTTCCATAAATATAAGTTCGTGTCTGATAATGCTTCCTACGGTAGGGGTGCCGATAGTTTTCTGGGGGCGTATACATGGTGCAATTTAGTAGATATAAGAGATAATGAAGATAATATGTGTGATTTATTAGCAAATTGGTCAAATATATATGATCACTCCAGTACAGATTAGATATCCTCGTCAGACTCAGAATCAATGTCATTGGGAGCATTGGCACATACACCACTGCACTCGGAGCAAGTAGTAAAGCAGGTCATCCCATGCTTCCTGTAGGAACAGCTCATGGTATCGCAGCCAGACTTGCATCCACAACGAACGACTTCCAGGATTCTGAGGAGCAGGTTGCAGATCGGTCACTATTGGCAATAAGTTCCCTACACTGACTTGCCAGCCCGAGTCCACAGAAGACATTTCAACACCTAACCATTCCTGGATCTGGGTGTACACTCTAAGGCTGTGGTATTTGACTGAAGCTCACATAGGAGGAAGTGCACCAGGTTGAGCTGCCATTGTGCATGGAGAAGTTTTCACACAGAATTACTCATATCTGAGAACATTGATACCATGGTGAGGGTTGCCATTGTTCAGGCAAACTAGAGCTGTTTCACCCGCAGAGATGATGTCATCTATATTGGCTCCTTGGCTCATGAAAATCTTTGCTTGATCTTGGAATTGAGTGTCAGATTTGATCTTTGAGATTGATAGTTTCTAGCCCAAACCATAAACACCAGACGTGGTATCACACCCAGGAATAGCATGCAGGCACAGAATGTTATTAGTGACAACACTTCCAAGAAAGGCTCGCATTGCAAGGTTATTCCAGCATCTATTTCCCTTTTGACTCGCCCGTCTAGTT
The DNA here is from genome assembly GCA_036785275.1 of Cancer borealis. NCBI lineage: Eukaryota > Metazoa > Arthropoda > Malacostraca > Decapoda > Cancridae > Cancer > Cancer borealis. The sequence goes on from JAXIVD010002155.1 coordinate 47,172, forward strand.
TAAGGTCTGAAGAAGACGTTATGCCTGACGTTCTTTGCATGATATATGAGAAGCACAAGCAGATCTGTATCGTCCCCAACCAGAACGGTTTCTTGCTTAGCTGCTGATGTTAATACCGTTTGCACAATGAGGACGTCGGCGTCTTCTCTTGCCTGGTGGATCTAGCACACTGCTTATTCCAACCTCTGAAACAACAAGGCAGTGAATATTTGTTTTTCTGCTTGTTAGAGAGGAACTTTTCCTTCTTGGTTTGAAGTGCCATGCTGGCAGTGAAGTGCACTGTTACACAAACTGTGCCAACTGATCTCCTAATATGAGCACAGTCCTTGGTGCTTAGTTTGTCACTGTACCCATCAAACACAACAATTGCTCTGCCATACTTCCTAATGACATACACACTGTATTGCTCAAAGATCTTTTCATATGTGGCTCCTCTAGTCCAATGGATACAATGCAAGAGAGCTCCACGATGTAAGACACATTGAATTGTTTCAGCTGGTCCAGAAATTTTTGTAGCCTCAGTACACCACAGAGCATCTGCCAAACTGGATTATGTGTTTGGTCGAATTGCATTGACTGATTCAAACAGAGCTGGGGGATAGTGACAGAGTTCATGATCGAAGACCTTCTGTAACTCACCATTTTTCGTACCAACCTTCACCAACCTCTGAAAAGGAAACCGGGGATCTACATGTATATGCTCATCTTGGATCTTGATGGATTGACTTTGTATCCATAGTGACAGCTTGGTCCTTCTTCCGGAATATGTATGAGGCAACTGGGTTTCTTTCCATAGAGGTCAGGATACGCTTTCCAACTACTGTCCTATAGCTTTGATTTTCTGCCTTTCTAAAGCCATTGAGTCTGTCCTTAACAAGAAGATAATGAGGCATCTATCAGCTCACAACCTTCTCTCTGATTGCCAGTATAGTTTCCGTGAAGGCCGATCTACTGGTGATCTTCTTGCTTTCCTAACTGAATCTTGGTCATCCTCTTTTAGGGATTTCGGTGAAACCTTTGCTGTCGGCTTTGACATATCGAAAGCCTTCGATAGAGTCTGGCATAAATCTTCAATTTCTAAACTACCCTCCTACGGATTCTATCCTTCTCTCTGTACCTTCATCTCCAGTTTCCTTTCCGAACGGTCTATTGCTGCTGTAGTGGACGGTCACTGTTCTATTCCTAAAACTATCAACAATGGTGTTCCTCAGGGTTCTGTCCTATCACCCACTCTCTTTTTATTATTCATCAATAATCTCCTAAATCTGACACAATGCTCTATCCACTCCTATGCTGATGATACCACTTTGCATTTTTCAAGGTCGTACAACAGACGCCCAACTCAAAAAGAATTAAGTGACTCAAGGCAAAATGCTATAGGACGCTTAATTTCTGATCTTTCACTATTTTCTGATTGCGGCAGAGCAAACCTTGTTTTGTACAATGCCTCAAAAACTCAATTTCTACAACTATCTACTTGACATAACCTTCCAGATAACTATCCCCTTTTCTTCAATGACAATCAACTTCCCCTCTCCTCCACATTAAACACACTCGGTCTATCCTTTACTAAAGATGTAAATTGGCAATTTCATATCTCTACACTTGATAAATCAGCTTCCAAGAAGTTAGGTGTCTTATGGCGTCTGCGTCCATTTTTTTCTCCCTCTCAGCTGCTAGCTCTGTACAGGAGCCTTATCCGCTCATGTATGGAGTATGGCTCTCATGTCTGGGGGAACTCAACTCATACAGCTCTTTTAAACAGGGTGGAGTCTAAAGCTTTTCGCCTAATCAACTCTCTTCCTCTAACTGACTGTCTTGACTCTTTAAGTCACCGCCACAATGTTGCATTTTTATCTATCTACTACCGCTATTTTCATGCTGACTGCTCTTCTGAACTTGCTAACTGCATGCTTTCCTCCCTCCCGCGGTCTCGCTACACAAGATTTTCTACTTCTTCGCATCCTTATTCTGTTCATCTGCCTAATGCAAGAGTTAACCAGTATCTTCACTCTTTCATCCCTTACACTAGTAAACTCTGGAATTCTCTCTGTTTTTCCACCTGCCTATGACTTAAACTCTTTCAAAAGAGGAGTGTCAAGTGCCTATGACTTAAACTCTTTCAAAAGAGGAGTGTCAAGACACCTCTCATACTAAATTGAACTGCCCCTCCCATGTCTATATTTCTCCTACTGTCTTCTTTACAGAGTTTGGCGATAAGCGGAATTTTTTTTTATACCTTTTTTTTTTTCCCCTTAGCCGGTACCCTTTTAATGTAAAATAATAAAATTTACATTTACATATGGTAGTGCTGTAACTCCAGTTGCGATATTCCTTAGAAAGGTTTCAGCTGTGAATAGACTCTTTTTGAGATAGGTAGAGTAGCATCCCTTGCAACTCTTGCATAAGTGGCCTCTTTATGCTGCCTACTTGTGTTGTACATACTTCACATTAGTGAGTTGCTGCATGGAGCTGTTAATTTATGTACATGCTGGTATGGACAAAACCCACAGAAAGCACTGGATTTCCGAGAACTCCCTGCCTCTGGTTAATCCACCTGTTGTCTTGAGGCTCCTCATAAGACATTGCTCAATGACCAAGTCTAGGGATAACCCAGACCAACAGCGATCAGACCGACGAATGACATGGAGATCTTCTTTGTAGTGCTGGTAGACTTCATGGTGTTGCTCAGGAAGCTTTGCTATCTTCTGAAAGTATATATGCACACTCTACAGATACAATCTATGTCCAGAAGCTGCAAAAAAGGATAGCATTGCATACAGAATTTTAAGGTGAAGGTGCCAGTCGTTGGGCGTTCAGCTTTGATGAACTTTCGAAGCAGATCAACCATTTGGAGAGGCGGTGGTGCAGTGGTCAGCGTTCGGCCATGCGAAGCTAGGATTCCGAGCTCGATCCTTCAATAGTGGCTGGCCACTTTTCATTATTCGGTATTACCGCCGACTGGCCAAAGACTACCCAAATTGCTACCATGCTGTCCTCAGGCGAGACTTACAATGTTTATGTGTATTTGAGGCTGTAGTAGCAATAGCCTCTCATCGTTCTCAATATATTCAATAGAGAACATAAACATTCGAGGCGTCACTATAAAAAATCTAAAAACCTACGCCAAATAACAAGCACGAGGCAAGTCCATCTTTGATTCTATAAAAGACTACTGGTGCCAACGATTTTTGATAAAGATAAAAAATTGCATTTACTGAAACCACAGGCTTGCTGTTTTAGTAGAAGAAAGGTTCCTCTCTTCATAACTCACATTGGTTTTTGTCTTTGACACAATGCGAATTTGTTCGATGTCGTCAGTACTTATCTTTCCTAATAGAAGTCGAGATCAGCTAAGTCTTGGACATCATGACTTTGAGCAACTTTTGTGCTCACTGACTCTGCATCTTTTAAAAAATGAATAACAAATCCATAAATTTACTATTCATAAATAATGTTTTCTATAAATGACCTATCAAAAGTTCTGTCTTATCAAGTAATACACAATTAAAAGGTTTTGACATGTTAGGCATTTGCAAACATAATCATTATGTTGCAGACTCAGATTCTGAGTATGCATAAGGCTAACTTGTTTTCCCCTCTAGAAAAGTTATTCCACTAATTATATTTTCTTAGACTTTTGATATGTTATAGAGCAGCTCGTGAGCGTTCATTTGGTATATGGTTAAAAACCACTTCGAAAACATGTACAATCCTCCTGGAGCGCGTGAACCTAACATAGACAATTTGTACGTCGATGTGTATATGCCAATATTGGACGACCCAATAATGCCACACAAGGGATACTGGACCAGGTGAAAAGATGATACCACCTGCCTGGATTATGACTTTAACAATGTTGTTCAATAGTATATTCATAGTATATCCATCATCGTGGATCACGGCCAAGCTATTTACAGTGCTCAAGCGAGATTCTCGTTCAGTTGTTTCAAATTATAGAGGTATTAATGTCATTAACAGCATTGCTAAACTCTATGACATGATGCTGAGTGCCAGACTTAACAAGTGGTTTACTCCCTATCGCGAACAGGCAGGTAGCCAGACAGGATAGGATGTCTCGAGCGTATTATGATATTGTGACGTGGCGAGAAGGAAGAAATGTAATCAAACTGTACGTTACGTTTGTTGATTTTTCACAAGCATATGATAAAGTGTCCCGTAATGTTTAAAGCGATTAGGATGCGATGTTACCATGTTGTTGACCTAAGCTTCTATGTACAAATTCACGCACTCTGTTATTGGTTCGGCAATTATCACAGCTACTATTGATGTCTGTCAGGGATCACCAACATCAAGTCTTTTATTTGTAATATTTGTGAATGATTTGATGAGGTTAATCAAACATAACTTCCTCACATGGCTGCTTCTGCTTGTCTTCATGGATGACACCGTGCTCTTATCCACAAGTAGAGGAAACATGGTAGGTAAAATTAATCTTTTAAATCATTTGTCTGCATCACATCAGATAAAAATTAACGAAAACAAAACCATTTATTGTAGTAAACGGGAATGATGCAGACAGGGAAATCATGCATGTTGACGATATGATTGTGAGTGCGTGTGAGCACTATGTATATTTAGGCTGCCCTTTTGGTGCCGATGGTTCAACAAGTACAGCCATTAAGCTTCACGCATAGAGTAAGATGTGTCATACACTTAAGTTTATATAATTTATCAGTAAAAACAACAATGTTCCTTTTTACGTCATGTGTTAAGTTTTTAAGCCGTTTTCATGTTAACGATTTTGTACGGATGCGAGTTTTGGTTGAATGGCGACACGAATCCTGTCAACAAAGTATACATGTGGTGCATCAAGCAGCTGTTGGGTGTTAGGAAGACAACCTGTAATGAGCTGTGTCTAGTGGAGCTATTCCCCTTTACGTGCCTCCATCTTAGATAAACAGTGCACGTTTTTCTCTGAAATGTGGAGGAACGGAAGGGGAATAGGTAATAATCCTCTGGCTCATGCCATACGCATCGTAATGCGTAAGTAACACCTGTCACACCTCACGGTATATAAGAGACTTGCTAAACAGCGAAAGGGATGATATACACATTACTATGGGGGAAATTAAACATAGAATATCAACATAAGAGTCAAATAGAGTTAAAATGTATAAATCAATCAATCCTGACCTTATTGTACATGAATGAATGAAACGGAGAGAATTTCATGGACATGTTTTAGAATAAATGTTCACACTCTCGCTGTTGAGGAAAGGCGATGGAATCGCCGTAGCAAAGGTCGCTTGCCACTAGAAGATCGTTTGTGTTTCTGTGGACAAATTCAGACTGTGCTATACATATTATGTTGTATTACAACATAACATATACGCAAACAATTCAATGTTTCGACTTTTGAGAATTTGTTGTTAGAGAGGAATGACTTTGCCACTGTATGTACTAACGTTCACCGTATCCTTGCCAAATATTTGTAGGGTTTTTTTCGTTTAATTTCAGTACTCTTTCGTTTAGCTTTTGCATTTCTAGTTTCGCTCATCTTTTTTTTATCGATAATTTAAGTATTTTCATTTTCCAGTGCTGACTACTATTGGTGTGTTGGTATATTCATAGTTAGTTTCTATGGTGTTCTGTTTTGTTTCTATATTTCATCTTTAGTATGGTGTTGCTAGTTTGTTTTTACTGATTTTTAGTAGTTTTAGTTGTCATTTTTCAGTTTTTTTATTCCATTTTGAGTTTTTTTCTGTTCGTAGCTTTTATTGATATGCATCATTTATGCGCCGAGTTTTTGTTGCTTTTCTATGTTTTGGTATCTTGTTTATGACTTCGGATTCTAAACAGGTTTCATAATTTTAGTTATGGTTTTTACGAGTGCGAAGATCTCATTTCAGTCGTTTTTTTGTTTGTTTTACTTTTTTTTTTCCTTCCTAAAGAACGTTTACGAGTGGGATGGGAAATTGGATATTAGAAGATTATGATATGTGCGCATGTGTGTAAGAGTTTTTTTTTTTTTATGTATAATGGCATTGTTATACTTATGGACATTTTGAGTGCATATGCGTAGTGAATATTTTCTTATAAATTGTGGTCAATAAATTATTTATATATCTATCTATCTATCTGTATATTGCAATAATATGTAGATCGATTGATATAGTTGGTTTCCTGTAAGAAGGCATAATGTATCTGAAAAAGTAACATTATAAAGAATGAACTGAGGATTAATGATAAAATTTCAGCATTTACTTGCACCATATACCAGTGCGTAATTGTACTATGATAATCTGATTAACAATCACTGTGGCACTTTATGGGCACGTCTTTCTCGACCTATAATTAAAAACCATGTAACTCTATCCATATAGGCATTGAGATAAATATCACTGTGTACAGTGTGACTGATATACAAATTTATACCTTTCTCACCAACAGAGCCACCATGGCGTCCTATGGCACTTACTACAAAAACTTCTTCATGTCTTCTGATTCTAAGGTATTCAGCACATTCGGTCATCTGATATACCTCGGCACTAACATAGTGGATGGCCTCACCGATGCACTCTCCATGAAGTAAGTTTATGCATTACTTACATGATTATAATTTATCAAAATTAATTTGCCACATAGGGGCGATAGGAAATCAAGAATATGTGAAAATCCTCAGATTACTTATGTGTTTGTCTTCTATATGATTAAAATTTGTTCGGCTTACTACATCCCTCTTTTCTACTAATGCTAAGATGGTTTGGAACTAGGGTGTATTGATATTTTGTTCATCCAACACATTGCTGTTTCTTTATGTAAATAAACATTTGTTTAAGTCCTACCATAAAACTATTTTATCTTATCCAAACACTTACGTTAGCACGCTTTTTACTGGGTGAAAAGAGAAAATATCCAAATTTCATCCTAATAATTATATCTATAAGCCGCTATACGTTTTCATCAAATAGGATTACATAGGTGTAACAAATGCCAGGGAACAATATTTGAAGTGATAGTGCTTCCTTATAAATGTCCTTTAACATCAGCATATTTTTCCTTTACCTTCTTTTTCATCACCACAAACAATACGAGAAGTAGAAGCTCAGGTCGAGGCTTTAGTCGCTAGTAAGGCTATCGCCCCGACAACGAACCCAATCTTGCTGAGTGGTCCGACCACCCAGACCCTTTTGTTGTTTTGGCATAAAGGGGACCTGGTTGGCCATATGACAGAGGCACAGTAAAGTCTACTGTACCCCTGCATTCTAAATGGTGTGGGAAGACCCCTTTGCCATGTGCGCGGGCTCTTGGAACATCCTGAGCCTATGAGAAAACCGACTGCCTCATCTATCGGATGACCTCAGTAGGTTAAGGGTGGATATAATGAGACTTTCCGAGACGAGAGGTCTTAATTACTACTGGTCCAGCATGCGCAATGGTACCTGTCTCAGGAGAGTAGCTTTAAGCATCTCCAGCAAACTGCAGCTATCAGTTATTGAGGTTATTCCATTTGATGAACGTAAAATGTGATTGACGCTGAAGAAAACCTTGGGATCTTATGTCTCTTGTTGCAGTGTACGCTCCTACCGAGATGACTCTGTACTGGACCAGTTCCTCTGCCAGGACACACTCATTGTCTAGGGCGACTTCAATGCTGCTACTGGCATTGAAAAAAGCTGGCTAAAAGTTTGTGTTGGTCCCCATAGCTCTGGTACCAGAAATATCAACAGCTTTCTCCTTCTGAGTTTTGCAAGATCCAGATGGTTGAGAATTAGAAGTTCTTTGTATCAGAGACCAGCAATTGTGGGATATATAGTTTCATCATCTTGTTTATTTGTATGTCACCAATGTATCCAAGACAAATAGTTTATGTGTATATGTATGTAATTATGTATATGGCGACGTATGCCAATAATCATTGAGTGGCAACTCCGCCACGTGGCCTGTACTGACCAGGCTTGCCGACCGGGCCAGTCGCTACCCAACATTTTTTTCACGCTACAAGTCTACTCATTTCTTTCAAACCATTACAATATTTAAATGTAGGTTTAAAATTTGATTTCAATCAACTTAAATACGGAACTGAGCCTCCGCCCTTTCAACATATGGTGTTGTAAGGGCTGAAATGCCCGACACACACACACACACACACACACACACACACACACACACACACACACACACACACACACACACACACACACGGTCCGCTAGCGTAGTAGTTAGCGCACTCGGCTCACAACCGAGGGGCCAGGGTTCGATCCCCTGGGCGGACGGAGATAAGTTGGGTGTCTCCGTTCACGTGTAGCCCCTGTTCACCTAGCAGTGAGTAGGTACGGGATGTAGGTCGAGGGGTTGTGACCTCGTTGTCCCGGTGTGTTGTGTGTGAGTGGTCTCGGTCCAACCCAAATATTGGTCACTATGAGCTCTGAGCTCTTTCCATAGGGGAACGGCCGGCTGTCTCGAGAGAGACCAGCAGCAGACTGTGACAGTGAATACACACACACACACACACACACACACACACACACACACACACACACACACACACACACACACACACACACACACGTCCATATTCGGCCTCTGACCTCGCTAGGGTCAGGTCGTTACGTCTGCGCTACATCGGAGCAGCCTGGGATCAATGTGTTGATACTCTCCCCACCCCTTCCTAATCCTCCCCTTCCCCTTCAGTGAGAAGTGGAAGTTCTACACAATTAAGAACAATTAACTTGTAATGAACATACAACACAGTGAAGTTACTTAAAGCAAAAGAAAGTAAATTCAAGAACTATAAACAATCGGTGCTAACCCACGTCTGTTAATCCCCTCCGGACCATCACCTTCCCCCTAACACAGCTGCACCTCCTCTACGGTACAATTTGTTTTTCCCTAATTCGTACCACAGATTTCTTCCGTACCGTAATTTCGTACAGTACCTGGAAAATCCTTTCGTACCGTACTAGTACAATAAATTACCGTACCATAATTTCGTACTGTTTCCTTGCCTTGTTTTTACGTTGCAATTTATAGGTTCACTACTGCTTATATAGCACAGTAGCATACTGCAGCGGCAGCCTCGCAGGCCGCAGCTTTCACTGTCCTCAGTGTTCTGACCTGAATTGATGAGGATGGAGACTGCCTGTCACGTAGAGCTCTGTTCACAGTTGAGCAGTGAGCACTGAAGGTGAAGGGAGGGGTTTAAATGTGTTGCCACGTGTCAGGGGTGACTGGGTCAAGGATATGTGGTATCAGAGCAGAGGTCAAGGCTGTCGTGGTTGAAGGTGTACATACCACCTTATTGGAAGGAAAGATAGGCCTTATGTGCGATAGGCAGAGGTGAACAGATGGAGGCCCCGCTGGGACATTGTCGGAATTAACATCTCAGTGAGATGACTTCAAGTTACCTGACCTCAATGAGGTCAAGTAACCTCTGCTAATCCTTTATGCCCACAAACCTGATTGACTTGGGCGATGGCCTGTGTGGGCGGCTGGGCGCTGGGCTGGCTAGCCTCTGTATTCACTGTACTGGTACGGAAATGGTACGATTAAGTACGAAAAAAATTATCGTACTTTCATACCGTACCGAACTTGAAAGAAAATATCGTACCGTAATATCGAACCGTACTTACATCCCCGAAAAAACCGTACCATACCGTAATATCGTACCGAACTGTACCGTACTACATGCCCTGCCAACCACAGCTGCACCTCTACCTAGCACCTACAGCTGCCCTTTCACATATCACCCTGTGTCAGTTGTATCCCACCCAACGTAGACGTTGGCCTCCATTACTTGAACGCGATGCCACCTATCCAGGCTCGAGTCCTTCCCCAGCCTCCAAAGTGCTACATCACCGTCATCACACTGCACTGGGTGGACAAAGTCGGGAAGCGGACCTGACTGCATTGGACCCACGACATACCACCACCTATCACTATACTAACAATTTGTTTGAATACTCTAATGTAAAGAAGAAACAAAGTCTTCCACTCCTCACATTTAGAATTAAGCAATTATAAAATGTATGTTTTCAGCTTATGGCTGCTTTTTTTTAATAAACCGCATATTATCATTATTAGTATTACATGTACACACACGCACACACACACGCGCACACACACGTAGGTACTTAACCGCGGGTGATTATTCTAGATGATTATTCTTTTGTTAACTGGTCTGCTTGCTTTTACGCAGCCCTTGTGAATAGATGGATGTAAGGACTCCTTGTCATTACCTTCCCCTCTCCTTCTTTGGGCCTCTCTTTTACCCTGCTGCCCAAAGTATCAAACCGAGGTGCTTCGGTGTGAAGCCAGAGTGGAGTTATTAGCTGACCTGTAAGGAGCTTTGAGTGTTCCTTGTCTCCCTCTCACTTTCAGAACTTGACATTCGCTTAGACGGCTTCTGTCCTGGCCCCCCACACTCATTGTGCGTTATATCCCTCACCAGTACGTGACTGCCTTTCTACGTACTACGGCAAACACTTCTCTCCACCTCGTTGCTCGTCACGGTCAGAGTTCAAGTCTCTGACATTCCCCTGGACGCTAACCTCACCATTATAGCCATAGTTACTTCGAAGCCTTTTGTACGGAGTTGCCATTTCTTAGATTCTTGTTCTGTTTGAGTGGGTATATTTTTGTTCAATGTATATTTTTTACACAGTATTTGTTTGTCATATTTCTTTATATTTATGAAGGTGGTAGAATCTCCCCGACATACTTCTTTATTAATACCAACGAACCTCCTGACGTTTACAAGTGTGCAACGATATATAGTGATCAGTGGTGAAGAAAATGTTTGCAAGAGGCACCAGATATACCTACAATGGCTTGTGTATGGCGTCCGTACTCCTCAATCACCCCACACCACGCAATGCTATTCCACCACCACACACCCACCACTCCTGCCGTGAGTTCACAAAGCCGCATGAAGCCAACTAGCTATTTTATTCCACGCCACCACGCCAACGCTTTTGATAACAATACCACAATCCCACAAGCCACGTCGAACAACTCACCACATACCACCACCACGAAGTCATTGTTTTTACCACCACCTACAACATCACGCCACCACCTGCCACTCCTTTTGAGAGATCACCACACCACTCTCCAAGCCTACCTAAGCCATCAAGCCATTCTAAACAACGCCAAGCGACACCACAACTCCACCACCTCTTTTTCTTTGTGCAACCCACCTCTTCGCCCATGAGCCCACTCGCACCGACCGTGCCAGACCCTCACTTACAAGCTACTTTCTTCGGTCGTTTCACCACCTTAGCTCTTTCCCACTACACGCTACTGTCTGCGCCTTCTTCAAGCTCAACGTTTCCCTTCTGTGTATGTCCTGGAAACTTCTACAAAGCAGCTCCCAAGTCACCACTTGGCTGTCCTTCTCATAAGTATCACTGGTATTTCCGTTGCACTTGTCAAGCCTGTCAGGTTTTCCCAATTGTCTGTGTTCAACCTCACCAAGCTGATCCGAGCTTCCACGTGTTTTTAGTTTGTTCTGTTTCTTTTTTTATATATATTCGTATTTTCTGTTCCTTTTATGCAGCTGCATTGTTAGTCATACAATTGTTATACACTGACGATTCACACCTATACCTGTATGGAAAGGAGATAGTGCAGTGGTCAGCGTTCGGGCATGAAAACCTAGGGCCCTGGGTTCGATCTTCCGATATCCGCTGGCCACTTTTCCATCTTTGGTATTACCGCCGAATGGCCAAAGATTACCCAAAACTACTGCCATACTGTCCTCAAACGAAACTTGCAATGTTTATATGCATTTGTGGCAGTGCAGCAGTTAGCCTCTCTCGCACTCATCACCAGAGAAAACGTGAGAAATTAGAGGCATCACTATAAAAAAAAAATATAAACCTGAGCCACTAATGGGCGGAAGGAGACCATCAATAAGCCTCCATCAATGCCTACCGGCCACAAAGTTATACGATGTAAAAAAAAAATTTAATATATTTTCTTAACTATATTTTCTCAGGTCATTATGATTGTGTTGCAACCACTAACTTATGAAAAGCTTACTAAGACCAGCAAACTCAAGTCAACAAGTTTTCCTCTGCAACCTCACGGGACCTTCATTTTCGCGATTTTTTTTCTTGTACATCACAAACCGTTGGCGCCAATAGACTTTATGGAGGCTAAAATGGACTGCCTCTTGCCCGTTATTTGGCGTAGGTTTAAATTTTTTTTTATAGTGACGCCTCGATTTCTTACGTTCTCTCTTGAATATGTTGAGAACGAGAAGGCTATTGCTACTACAACTTTAAATAGATACAACATTGTAAGTTTCATCTGAGGACAGTATGGCAGCAATTTGGATATTCTTTGGCCGCTTGGCGGTAATACCAAAGAAAGAAAAGTGGCCAGCGAATGTTGGGACTCGAACCCGGGATCCTAGGTTCACATGCCCGAACGCTAAACACTGTACTACCGCCTCGTCTCACGTTAACAATTATTTTGATATTGTTATCAATATTTTTTACGCTCACTTTAACATTTCACCAAGTGTTTTTAACTATAATTTAAGTTGATATTATGCAGAATTTAAAAATTGTCTTCTTTGTATTTTTTTCTTGCACATGTGGCGCCGGTAGGCTTGTTGGAAGCGTTTGGTGGTTGGCCGTTAGTAACGCAGATTTTTATAGTGACGCCTTGACTCTTGTTGAGAGGCTCATACAGCCCATGGAAGCTCTTCGGTGCATATAGCTATGCAGTCCCGTCGAGGATAGTGTTATGACAGCATGTGAGTGATCTTTGGCTTCTCGGCGGTTATTCCATAGAAAAGTGGCCTGTCCGTCGGGGGACTCGGAACTCTGACCTGGTATGTCTCCCACGCTAGAATCTAGGCTATTGCCTTCCCAAATTTATATACCATAACTGATTTATTATAATTCTTATCTTTGTTGTTAGCTACATTTAATGTACTAATCATTTAGTGTAAACTATTTAAATGTGCATTTTGTTGTATTACTTCTTGTATTCAGCATTTACTCCTACATTGCAATATTTTCATTGTGCATTTATTATTTACTTTACATACATTTGTATACTCTTGTACCTTTTCATAACATTATATTTCAAACTTTCTCAACTCTCTGGGAAACAAGACAAATAGTAAATACACAACCTATCATCATACCTAGAGGCACTAATGCTCAGCCATCAGCACTAGCTTCAGTCACACTTGTTCACGAGTTATCATCATCTCCAATATTCACAAGATTGATAAACTTGTTCACATCCTTCTCAAAAATGTGGAGAATGAAATCGGCTGTCGTAATATCAGAGATGATGGTTTAACATTTTTTTTCATATAATTCTTAATTCATGTACATGTTCATAAATAGCTGATGCATTAATTGATTAATATATGTATAAGATTGCTGACTAAGCAACATAGGTGTTATAGTTAAGATGATGGTGAACATTGAATAAGAATGTACAGATTCTTTTTATACTTTTGATCGTTTGTATTTGTACTTGAAAGGACAATAAATGTAAGGTCACTCAGAAAGCAAGTATTCTTCATCCCCTACAACTGGTGACCCAAAGAGTGACCCGCACCGCCTCAACGATGGACAATACTAAGTCCAACACGGACCAACTCCCCATTCACGCCGTAGCAGTGAAGCTGACTCCGTTCTGCTCCAAGGAGGCTATCTTGTGGTTCCGACAAGCTGAGGTCCAGTTCCGTCTGAGGAGAGTCACAGACACTCGCACCAAGGCCGACTACGTACCTGAGGCCATCTTCAAGGAGATTTTTCCTCGCATCGCTTCATGGTTAGACAATCAGGAGCAGGATGTCGATTATGAAGAACTTAAGAGTTATCTCCTGCAAGAGTTCACACTCTCCGTCAGTGGCCGTACTCAACGTCTCTTAAGTCTGCCACAACTATCCCTGGGAGACACTACAGCACACGCAGCATGAAACGAGATGCATGCTCTAGCTACACTGCCTGGCCTCGACCCTACGATCAACAAATCACGGCATGTAGACTTGCCTTGGGAACTGTGGCTGCAGCGCCTTCCCTCATCCGTAAGAGCTGCCCTACTCGAAGCTGATGACATGATGACAGCCCCATGGTAGCCCTCATAAAGAAGGCAGACAATCTTATGAATGCTGCCAAAGTCTCACGCATCCCCGACGCCGTCTTTTTTCCGCCCCCACCATGGACCCTCCCGACACCAACGCTGCCAGGTCTGTCTTCAACAAGCGGCCGCCAAACAACCAGGCCTGCGATCGCAAACAAGAAGCTTACGGTCACCAACCGCCCCATGGACTGTGTTATTACCACTACAGGTTCAGAGCAGGTGTCCGCAAATGTAGCCCTCGATGCCAGTGACCAAAAAACATGTAACGCGGCCACCGTTAACCATCAAGGTGGCCCCCCACAACCACGACCTCGGGAATATCAACGCACTTGGTATACCAGTTTCGGGTTTTTTCTTCACAGACATCTTATCTGGCGGCGAGTTTCTGGTGGACACGGGTGCCTTCCGTTCTCTGTTTTCAGACACAGCAGAAGATAGGAATCGCCCTTGGAAACAGTCACCAAACATCACACTCATCGCAGCCAACGGAAACAAGATCCCAGTTATTGAACCCGCATCATCCCTATTCAAACAGCCGAACGTAGCTTTATCTGGGACTTTATCATCGCCGACGTCAAGACACCTGTCATGGGAGCAGATTTCCTGAGTCACTATAGTCTGCTCGCTGACGTTGCCAACCGTAAATTGCTGGATGTAGCAACCTTTCGCTCCATCCCCCTCGGCTCTCACCGCCGGTACACAGAAATCTGCTCCGTGAGAACAGATTCCCCCTACGACATCGTCTACCAGGATTTCCCAGAAGTCTTCCGACCAGAGCTCCGTCAGAAGCCCAGCCAGCCAGCAAAACACGATATTTTCCATTATATCAAGACAACAGGCCCCCCAGTTTACTCCAAGTTTAGATGCCTATCCCCTGAGAAACTTCAAGCCGCAAAACATGTTTACGTAGGCATGGAACGGATGGAGTTGGGAGTGGGATAAACCAGTGTATATAGCTTTTATTGACTTAGAAAAAGCTTTTGACAGACTACCAAGGAAGATGATATGGGAAACATTAGAAGACCCTATATATGGTGTAGATAGATTACTTGTTAGAGCAATTAAAAGTCTATACAACAAGTGTGCCAGCGCTGTAAGAACACAAATTGGCGAGGAAAACTGGTTTGATGTAAATGCTGGAGTTAGACAAGGTGGGGTTATATCTCCATTGCTTTTTATACTTTTTATGGACAGATGCATGAAGGAATTAAGACCTGGAGGAGTTACTACACTGGCATATGCAGATGATATTG
>JAXIVD010002156.1:0-2500 GCA_036785275.1 Cancer borealis
GAGATATATGACAGAATTTAGGAAGAAAGAATTTAGGGTGAACAGTACTTGGTAATATTTTCTATACATCTCGTTTTCTTTGATTTTCCTATTATGGTATTAGTAGTAGTAGTAGTAGTAGTAGTAGTAGTAGTAGTAGTAGTACTAGTAGTAAGTAGTAGTAACTATAACTACTACTACTACTACTACTACTACTACTACTACTATTACTACTATTACTACTGTAGTAGTAATTGTAGTAATAGTAGTACGCATAACAATAATGATTAAAAAAACACTGCAAATAAGAATTATAAGTAACCCAAAAACCGTATAATCGTATAAGTAACACAATCTGGGAGAGAGGTGTGGACATTCTCACGATGCGATATTGTTTAAAGGAACTTCTTTTCCCACGGTGATGATAACCACCGATTTGCGTAAGAGTTATTCTCACGGTTATTTCCAGGGTTAGTGGCGGGAACGTGTTATTCTCACCGTGATGGAGGCTCTTGTCATCTTTATTGGCGGGATCGTCTGTCAAATTGGAGTGCCACGGTTTGTTTGGGCGTCATGTGTCACGTGTCTGTGTGGGTTTTGTGTGTGCGTGGCTGTGTTTTGGGGCTAGGAGAAGGGGAAGGGGAGGATTGTTTTTGGTGTTGAACTATGTGGTTTTATATATGTATGTTTGCATGTATAATCTAATTTTGTATATGTAGAGCGAAATCAACTTAGAGGGAGAAAAAGTAGATTCAGATGGAGGAGAAGGAGGAAGAAGAATACATAGGAAAAACAGATACCAAGAGACTTGTTAAGTTATAACAAACGTATTTACTGGACTAAATCTTATACTACTACTACTACTACTACTACTACTACTACTACTACTAATAATAATAATAATAATAATAATAATAATAATAATAATAATAATAATAATGATAATAATAATAATTATATTAATAATAATAATAATAATAATAATAATAATAATGCTACTTCCGCTACTACTACTTCTACTACTAGTACTACTACTACTACTACTACTACTACTACTACTACTACTATCTACTACTACTACATACCAATACTACTACTACTACTACTACTACTACTACTACACTAATATAATAATAATAATAATAATAATAATAATAATAATAATAATAATAATAATAATAATAATGCTACTTTCGCTACTACTGCTACTACTACTACTACTACTACTACTACTACTACTACTACTGCTGCTACTACTACTACTACTACTACTACTACTACTACTACTAATAATAATAATAATAATAATAATAATAATAATAATAATAATACTGTTGCTACTACTGCTACTACTACTAGTCACTACTACTACTACTACTGCTACTACTACTACTGCTACTACTACTACTACTAATAATAATAATAATAATAATAATAATAATAATACTGCTACTACTACTATTACTACTGCTGCTGCTACTACTACTACTACTACTACTACTACTACTACTACTACTACTACTACTACTACTACTTTTGCTACTACTACGTGTATCATCATTAGTACAGAACAGGGCAAGGCTCCTCTCCGCTCTCCTCTCTACCATATCCTCTGTTGAAGAAGACATAAATCATACAATAAATACTACACTTGACTGTTGGTGTATCCTGTGTGGGTGGTGGTGGTATCTTAAGTAGTAATAAGTATGTGTTGTCCTGAGGTTTCTCTTGGATATAAATAAAACACTGTCAAGGAAAACATGTTTATTAGAAATATTCTTCTAATCGTGACTTGAAACTTTATTTTGTTTTCGGCTGCAAGTCTGTTCCATTGGTTAACAGCTTTAGCTTTGAAGTATGATTTGCGAACAGTTGAATTACATCTTCTTACTTTTGATTTCAGAACGTTACTTCGTGTTACTGTTGCGAAATTTAGCTCAAATTGTCGTACAAGATTAATTTTATCGATTTTGTTTTTGATATTTTAAGTTCTAAAGTCAGCTCAAACAAATAATTTGGTTATGGTAAAAAGAAATGTGTAACTAAGTTGGTACTTCTTCTTACGATAGATTCCGCAATGTAAAGATTTCTTTTGTCGCTCGTCTTCGTTATTCTGATAACTGACTTATATTGGTAAGTCAGTTATCAGAATAACTATTGAACATGGTATTCAAAATGTAGCCTCAAAATTACTATATACAGTATATTTTATTTCGTTTGGTGGTTTTTTATCAAAAATTTCTTGAAATTAAACCTTACATCATACTTTCACTCTGGGTTGCACAGCAATCGCTCCTTTTTATATTACGTCTAATTATTATATCGAAGTTTAGTTCTTGTTTGACATTATCGAACTCTTTATCACGCATTAAACATTCAAAACTCAGAATTTTGGAGCCAATACATATAGCCTTGTATATATTTGTGTTAAAAGACATTTGCTATTTCTCATTTATATCAATTACTTTATTTCGCTCAATCTTCATTTCAACGCAGTCTTCAGTGCATTGTACTTTGCTGC
>JAXIVD010002156.1:5000-60000 GCA_036785275.1 Cancer borealis
GGTCATGGTGTGGTCGATGTTGTTGGGGGAACCACATGCACAGATGTTGGGGAGTCCTTCAACTGGCCAGCCATACCTCAGAGCAACGGCGTCGACAAATTCTTGTTTGTTGAGGTTGAAGCCTCTTGCTCTGATTGGCAGTGACGTTAGCCAGTTAGACGCTCCCGTCTCTTGTGCAATATGGATTTTTCGCACAGTCGCGGCAGGCACGATGGTCTTCAGGCGTTCAAGGCTGGTCTTCTGCTCTTGTTGCCTGTCTAGGGAAATTTGCTTCCTTTGCTCAGCGATCGCATTTTGGTCTATTTCCCCGTGTGCGTCCTGAGCAACTATCTTTACTGTGAGGGACCTGGCTAGGTTGATGGAGTTGAGGTGCTCCCTAGTTGCCAACCTCTCAGGAGAGGTGATCCCCATCCCGCCCAGTCTTGGTGGAAGTTCGAGCAGGGCCCTCTCGTCATCCCCCAGTGCTGGAGACCTCAGTAACGCTGGAAGGAGGGTGTTCCTTATAGCGTTTTCCAGCGGTCTGAGGAGAGGGCTGATGCCTGGGATGGTGCGCATGACGTAATTCCACCGATGTTGTAGGCCATGCGTGTAGGCAGAGTAAGCTGCGTGAGGCTCCGTCCTAGCTATATCAGATAGGATTTCTACCTCCCTCACCCACTTGAGCACTTTTTCTCCTACAAACTCCTTCTTGAACTCCTCTGTTCCTATAACAGCACCCAAGTGCCGCTGCCCGTCCTTTGTTATTATTACCCCGCTACCACCGAAAATATCCAGAGCGTGGTCATAAAGTTCGGATTTCACAATAAGGACGGACTTAGCTGCATTGGGTGTGTATCCTATGGTGGGTCCATTGTCCTTTATCAATCCCCACCAACTTTTCAGGTCTGAGATTGTGCCGGCCCCCGAAAGGTCGTCGGCATATGCCACTTGCTTCACCTTGGTGTTTTCAAACGCAATCACATCCTGAAGCACTGAGAGACCTATTGCGTACATAGCCATGGCCACTGGGTCACCTTGTGTTGTCCCCTCCATTGACTTGAGCACCTTAAAACAATTATTACTACTACTATTTACAAACAAGTCACATGGTTCACCATACGTGTTTCCTACGTATGTAGCTAGAGAGGGACATTTGATTTTAATATTGTGAAGCATTGTCTTTCTGTTAATGGAATTAAACGCATTTGATGCGTCCACTAACAGTACCGCTTCACAATCCTTTCCCGCGTAGATCTCCCTCATGGCGTGGATGGCTGCTTCCTCCCCTGCCTGGTGTCCTGCGCACACTTGCAGGTTCCCAGCCGCCTTCCTTACATCCTCCTTGACAACTGCCATGATGCATTTACCCACGATGCGACGGAGGACTTCGCCGATGCCAATGGGCCTGCATCCTGGCTTTTTATCCAGAGGAATAAGGCGGCAGGCAGTGAGGGCGTCGATATGGTGACAGGTGGTGGTGGCAAGCTTCCTCGCTAGTGCTGCTAGGGCACTACAGAGATCACTAGCGCCACTGCCACAGATGGAGCTGCTCAATAGGCGGCGCCATCCTTTTGCATCCAGACCTGAGGGACCAGCACTGCCGTGGGTCTGGAGGGATTTCTTCCACACCATCTCCGCGGTTACCATGTCGAAGATAACTTCGTTTGGTGGTGTGTGACGTCCGTGCAGTCGGAGTCCCTCAGATTCGCTGGGTGGAGGATGCTTCTTCTTCAGCTGGTCGATGATGTCCCTGCTGAGCGGCAGCACACCACCAGACTCCTTGTCGGTGAGTGTCCGCAGCGCCGAGGATACGTTGCCTTGCCGCATCCTGTCGGCAAAGTTACGGGCTTTATCCTTTTGTGTTTCGGTCGTGACAGGTCTTTGCAGTCTTTTCTGGATGACTCTGGCCTCCTCCAGAAGCACATCAAGGTTGTTTGACTGCCATAACGCCACTCTTCTCTTGACTGCCTTCACGTTGTCTCCTGTTTTGCTCCCCTTAAAGGTCTTTTGGAAGAAGAGCTTTGGCATGATAAAGACCAGTTTGAGAGCAAATGGTGTTAGGGGCGTGTCTTGGTTGTAGCTGGTGAGGAGGACAGCCATTTCCTTCGTGATTGTGGTGGTGGCAGCACACTACTACTACTACTACTACTACTACTACTACTACTACTACTACTACTACTACTACTGCTACTACTACTTCTACTACTACTACTACTACTACTACTACTACTACTACTACTACTACTACTATTACTACTACTACTTTATTTTTTTTCTTCTTCTCTAGCTTCCTCCTCCTCCTGCTCCTCCTCCTCCTCCTCCTCCTCCTCCTCCTCCTCCTCCTCCTCCTCCTCCTCCTCCTCCTCCTCCTCCTTCTTTTTCTTCTTCCGCCAGGTGACAGGTGTTGCGCGCGATCTGTAATTTATCATGAGCCGCAGCAAGTGACAGTGTAGGACAATAGATGATTGAATGCCACGGCGATAAAGGTGATCATGGACGCCACAACTTCTCATTATCGCTGCTCTTCTGTTTTCATCTACTTATCTCTCTCTCTCTCTCTCTCTCTCTCTCTCTCTCTCTCTCTCTCTCTCTCTCTCTCTCTCTCTCTCTCTCTCTCTCTCTCTCTCTCTCTCTCTCTCTCTTCTCTATGTTATTTCCACATTCATACCCTCCTCCTTACTTCCTATCCATCCCCATACCTCCCTCTCACCCTTCCGCATTCTACCTACCTTCCCTCCTTCCCTCCCTCCCTCCCTCCCTCCCTCCCTCCTTCCTCGTTTCCTCCAACATGCCACAGTATTCGTGAGACAAGAAAGATTTCTCTCATTCATCACCAC
Organism: Cancer borealis; assembly: GCA_036785275.1. Classification (NCBI taxonomy): domain Eukaryota; kingdom Metazoa; phylum Arthropoda; class Malacostraca; order Decapoda; family Cancridae; genus Cancer; species Cancer borealis. Next base: position 7,817 of record JAXIVD010002156.1, read on the forward strand.
GACCGGGGATCATCGGGGGAAGGAAATGGTATAGCGTCGGCGTTGCGATCTTGTTATTGTCGCCAGCTGTTGTGAGTTATGAGGTGGAGTGGAGAGAGGCACGGAGAAGCGAAGGAAAGTGTGGAAGGCTTAAGGGAAAGGTTGAGGAAAGATATGGAGGCATGGTGGGGAGGAGTGTAGTGTAGTGTTGTGAGCGAGGCTTAAAAGAGAGATTGAGAGTGGTTTAGAGGAGAAATTTGAAGGAAAGTTAATTGGAGATTTAAAAAAGAGTTTGTGTCAGAAATTAAGGTGATTTTCATGTATGTTTTAACTTAAGTGTTGACGTTACTTTTGATGGTGTGGAGAGAAGATAGAGAGAGAAAAATATATATTATGGTAATTGTTTATTGTTCTCACAAAAATAAATTTGCTAAGAAGGAAATGTTTAGGAATGAAATATAATAATTTAGATAAGTCGCAGAATTAAATGTATTAAGATGTTGGTAAACAAAAGAAAATGTACAATTTAGTTTCTAGGAACGTATTTTGATTAGTATGTGTTTTCCGTTATACACATTGATTTCCTCTCAATCTTCTTCCTTTTCAATCTTATTTTGGAGAAAGTAGTAAATAACAATACATTAATTTTATTCACAAAAAGTTAAAAAACAAGATGGATGAAACACAAAATTATCCCTGAAATAAGCATGTACCGGAAATAGGAATTAATACAAAACTGATTTAGTCATTTTGGCTCCAAATAAAACAACTCGTTCCTGTTTGTTATACTTTTTTGGTGTCATTATATAACTATCAATAGTATGTCTCGGAAATATATATCCTACATTCACTATTAGTATAAAACATTCATACCACATGAACATTATTAAGATACTTTGTATATGTAGATATCAAGGCTTTACGCAAAACTAACAAATTCATGACTTAAGTAAGATACAAACCTATAGCAAAAAAGTATAATACAATACAAGGTCTAGTTTATTTCAAACATAACAACTTCCATCATCACTTTTTATTTGAAATTTGGCATGACATATCAATCACACTTTGGTTTCCTATTTTCCTTCATTTAACATTTCCTCATTAATTCATAATTACATCACAACATTACATTACAAAACACCACGTAAACAATTAGACGAAAAACATGTCTCATAGTTAAGACAAGACTATACAAGCAATGGGAGTCACTTTCACGGGTAATATCGAGGTTGGGACTGAAATGACTCCACTAATAGGTCTGTTAATAGTGGGTCTGTAAGGTTTTGAGAAAGGTAAGTGGAGGTAAGGGCCAGCTTAGGTCTCATTAACTCCTGCTAATAGATAGGGACGAAGAGAGACTGATTGATTAAATGTGTGTATGTGTGTGTGTGTGTGTGTGTGTGTGTGTGTGTGTGTGTGTGTGTGTGTGTGTGTGTGTGTGTGTGTGTGTGTGTGTGTGTGTGCGTGTGGGGAGGGGGGGTGAGTGTTGTCTTAATATTTATTATACAGTGTTTTTATAATTATCTTAACTATTATCATTGCTAGTATTGCTGCTACAGCTATTATTACTACTACTACTACTACTACTATTACTACTACTACTACTACTATTACTATTACTACTACTACTACTACTAATAATAATAATAATAATAATAATAATGCATCTACAGGTAACGTGGTGAATGTCTACAAGCCAGTGCCACCTCCGAAGCCCTTTGGCGGTTCAGTAGTGACTAACAACAGCAACAGTGGCGGTGGTGGTGGTGGAGGCGGCTCAGCAGGGGAGAATCAGCAAGACAGCAGGAGGCAGGAACAGCAGGAAACAGCAGCATCTCTCAGGGAACAGCTGGCCAGTGTGACAGGTTAGTGGCGAGAAGAATAGGTGTGTGTGTGTGTGTGTGTGTGTGTGTGTGTGTGTGTGTGCGTGCGTGAGTGCGTGAGAGAGAGAGAGAGAGAGAGAGAGAGAGAGAGAGAGAGAGAGAGAGAGAGAGAGAGAGAGAGAGAGAGAGAGAGAGAGAGAGAGAGAGAGAGAGAGAGAGAGAGAGTGTGTGTGTGTGTGTGTGTGTGTGTGTGTGTGTGTGTGTGTGTGTGTGTGTGTGTGTGTGTGTGTGTGTGTGTGTGTGTGTGTGTGTGTGTGTGTGGGGAGGGGTAGTTTGTCTCCATTACACTTACCACACGTATTAATCTCTCTTTTCTCTCCCCCTCCTTTCCTTCTCCTCACTCACCTATCACTCCCGTCCTCTTTACCTCTCTTCATTTATTACTCCTCTTTCTCCTCTTCCCTTCATCCTTTCTTCCCTCTTTCGTTCCCTTCGTCAGGAGCCAACCTACAGACGGGTCTCCCTCCCCTCCTGCCACACATCCTTGTTACTGATCAAGGACACTTCCACACCCATTCCACAAAGTTCCCGGTAAGTAAGCGCGTGGGTTCTCTCCCTCTCTCTCTCTCTCTCTCTCTCTCTCTCTCTCTCTCTCTCTCTCTCTCTCTCTCTCTCTGGTAATGATTTCTTAATATTACAATCTAACAAAAATCATCTAATAACCTAACATAGTTTTATATTACTCTCTCTCTCTCTCTCTCTCTCTCTCTCTCTCTCTCTCTCTCTCTCTCTCTCTCTCTCTCTCTCTCTCTCTCTCTCTCTCTCTCTCTCTCTCTCTCTCTCTCTCTCTCTCTCTCTCTCTCTCTCTCTCTCTCTCTCTCTCTCTCTCTCTCTAACACACTAACAACCTCCTTCAGATCGAGTCTAAAGAGGAACCACCAAGCCTTCCTAGCGCCTCTTCACACTCTTCTTGGCGTCCTCCTCTCCGTCCTCCTCCAGCCCTTCTCTCTGGTTCCTCCTCGCTGGGCAGGGGGATCAAGGGGCTCAGTGGGCTGGCAGGGATGGGCGTGGCTAAAGGTGGCACCCTTCCACGGTCAACCATAGCCCCCACGCCCACCTATACACGCCAAAAGCATCCTCCACAAGCGGTAATGTCGTGGCACGGTGTTGGTGTTTCGAGAAAATTGGCGTAGTTGTATATAGATTTTTTTTCTTATCTTTTTTTTTAGTTGTATATAGGAAAGTGATGGGAAAAAAAATTGTAGTATTATTGTTTTGTTTTTTGTGCAGGGTTAATCAGATTGGTTCATTTGGTTGCCTAAGACGTAAGTGAAAGATGAAGCTTCGATGGGGGTAGAATGTTAGTTTGCTACTGTGTTTGGTTTGTACCCAGTGGTTCGGCAACTCATAAACTGAGCTGTGATTCTTTTGGATGACGGGAAAAACATTATTGAGATACACCATTATATTCTTGCGAGTGGTTCATATCTAGACTGTAGCAGGATATCATATGGTTTTGAGTACTACGCGGCAAGAGGATGAATAATGGGCTGTGTCATGAAAAGCATTGTGAAACTTTACCATTATATTCTCGTGAATGATTGGTGTTTAGGCTGTGTCAGGATATCAGAGGAGCTTTTTCGATGGTTTGAAGTACTACTAGTCAGCCAAGAGGAAGAACACACTATGGCATTACTTGTTTTCTTCAAGTAATATATCACTTACTAGGCTGCATGACTGTTGTTTAAAGACTGATAATTTTTTGTACTCGTCGGTAACTAGATTGTATGGAAGAACATATGTAAACAGGATGTATAGTGATAGTTTGGGCTCTCTGAATAGTAATCAGGGAAGTATTTGTGTGGGAACATGTTGTGTGATAGTTATTGAAGTTTATAAGAAGAAAGTAGATTAGTGGAATATAAGCGTGTGGCAGTGGACTGTGTGGTAGTCAGGGAGAGGGATGCATTGTGTTGGTTTGGATCCTCTCAGTCGTCTGGAATACGTAAATAGTTGTTAGTTTGTCGTGTGGTAGTTTGTGAGGTTTGATGTGGTTGAGTGCTGAGAACAAGTAGGTGTGTGAGGGCTTGTGTTGTTCATCGTACAAGGACCAATGGATCTGGTAGTCGCTGTTTGTGATTTTAATTAGTTTAAGCTGCATGTCTTTTTTTTAATAATTTCATAACTCTATTAACTAACTAACTATTGCTAATCCATTAACAGTATTGATCCTCCGTTTTCTTCTTCCTGAATAACAAAATTTTGTGTTCTTTATTATTGTTTTACAATATATATATATATATATATATATATATATATATATATATATATATATATATATATATATATATATATATATATATATATATTATGCATATATGTATTTCAAATGCTTTGTTCTTTTATTTTTCTGAATTTAGTACATCGTTGTGAATTGTGAAATATGAAAATTAAAGATTACGTGTGATTGAGTGTGTGTGTGTGTGTGTGTGTGTGTGTGTGTGTGTGTGTGTGTGTGTGTGTGTGTGTGTGTGTGTGTGTGTGTGTGTTAGTCACTTCGATAGTTATGAACATAAGTTGACTAAATTAATGAACCTTCCAGACCAACGCAGGAGGGGGAGGAGGAGGAGGAGGAGGAGGAGAGAGGGACCACCTTCTCTCCACTGAACGTCACATCCGCTTTTGTGACGGCATCGACAACCCTGGTCTTGTAGAGGAATCTACGCACATGGTAAGTACACACACACACACACACACACACACACACACACACACACACACACACACACACACACACACACACACACACACACACACATACACACACACACACACACACACACACACACACACACACACACACACACACACACACACACACACACACGCACATACACACACATACACACGCACATACACACACATACTCACATGCACATACACAAACACTATATGCACTGCTACATCTTCTTTACCGCTGGGTGTATTAACCTTTTCCTTTTGTCTGTCTATAAGCAGAGTTACCGTGCGCCGGGAGTAGGAAATGGAGGGGGAGGAGTTGCAGGAGGCACTGGAGGAGGAGGAGGAGGAGGAGGAGCACCGCGACCTCCTTCAGGCATCCCCCCCGATGGCACCCTGGCTGGCACACTCCCATCACACCCTCAACAACGTCCCTTTGAGTCCCCTTTCCTCTCACGCAACTTCCGCCCGGGTGCCCATCAACAGTATCCTCCCCCTACCTCCCAGCACCTCCAAGGATCTTCCCAACACCCTCAATTGGCCTCCCATGGATTATTATCCTCCCAATACACTCCTCAAGGCCCGCAACACCTCCCACCTTCCTCCCAGCACCCCCCAGTTCCTTCTTCTCAAGTGAGCTCCTTTAACAGAGAAGCGTGGACCAGAAGTTCTCAAGGTCATCTCACGGTAAGAGTCGAAAGTGTTTTTGTCTTTAATATTTTTTTTATCGTTTATAATCCTTTCTCTCTTTTACTGGGCTTTAATTCAGATTAACTTTTTTGGGGGTAGCTTGTTTTATTGTTTTCGTAACTATGATCTTTCTCTCGTGTCCTATCTGTTTCTTTCATGCTTTAATACCTTATTTCTTTTCTCAGGGTCAAGAATTCTTTTCCCATTTTCTCCCTCAGGACCTGGTAGAACTCCATCCTCCCCAGGGGCACCTTCACCTCAATGGCCACGCCCCCCAACACCACCACGCCCCCACCTCCCCTCCCTCCTTCCCTCACAACGGCGTGGCCCATCCTCACCACGCCCATCCTCACGCCCATCCTCTCCCAAACAATCACGTGGAAGTGGTACATACCCACCCTCCTGCTTCCCAACACCCACACAACGGCGAGGCGACCACCGACGAATCCTCTGAGCAGCGGGAGGAAGGACGGAAGGACGATAAGTGGGGTTCCCTCACACGTGGTCTCGCGGCACGCAAGTATCAAAACTTGAAAGAGAAGCTGAGTCACAAGTTCTCCCGTAATGACAAACCTGAAGAACGTCCCAGCCAGCAGACGGAGGGAAGAAACGCACCCTCCTCGCAGGGCAACAATACTCAGGATGCTTCGTCAGCACTTTCGGTTGCCGTCAACGGCAGGCCGGAGGGCGGAGGTCAGGGCGTTGCGGCACCTCTCGACGGTAACCGAGCTGCCAAGTTAAACACAAGTTTTCGTAAAGCTTTACACCAAAGCTCTCTGAAGGAGGTGACGACGGGGGAGACGAGTCTGAATGGACCTCAGGAACAGAGCGGCGGACAGCAGAGTGGCGGTGGCGGGGGAGGTCTTCCCCCACACTATCCTCGCCCTGTCACTGGGCGTCCCCCAGCCGCCCTACCGCCGCAGTCTTCCCCACCCTTGCGCCCATCGGAGCACATAGGGCACGGCCTTGCAAACAGACGTTCAGGATCGTACCACCACCTGTCACACCTGCGTCAGGAGGCTCCGGCGTGGCGGTCACACCACTACTCCGCCGATAACCTTACCGACGGTCACGCCCTCCCCTCAGACCACACTTACTCCGGTCCGGCGACGGCAGCGGGAGCAGGACGGGGTCAGCCTGCGGGCGGGGAGGGCGGCGGCGGCTCTGGTGGCTCTGGCGGCTCGGACTCTGGGCGCGGAACAGCTGGGTCTGGCGGGGAGGGCCGCCCCCCCAACGCCCTGGACACCAGCCTGGACTCTGCCGCTTCACAGAGACACGCCGGTCAAGGCCACTCCTCAGGTAAGCTCACGCGGCGCCTCAATTTTTTTTTCTTTCTTTCAAACAAGATATATATGTTCTTCGCAGGTTTTACAAAACTACACGCAAGTATTGCGAAACGACTGTTAATCTGAGCAGTATTCCACAAATAAATGATGTTCCGTCATAGTTGTGGTGAAATATTTCAACCCGCGCTACTCTCCTTCCCCTGACAAGAGCCTGAGGCAGGAACTCTTCTCACTAACCCGTGTCATGACCAACCCACAGGGAATGACTCCGAGTGGGTGGACGTGACGGACACGGAGCTGCAGCGGATCATGAAACTCGGCGCGGAGGGGAAGGGCGGCGGAGTGGGGGGCCGGGAGTCACTGGCCGCCACCCCCCCATTACCCCCTCTGTCCCCTGAGGCAACCCCTCAGTCCTCGCCCTCCAGGCACCGCAAACACAGCCTCTCCTACAGGTAAGGACCCGCGCGTGTTGGAGGCAAGCCAACCAATAGTGAATCCCTTTTTCTTTGTCTTGCGGTGAACATTTACTGAAATATCAAACTGATTTTATATTGTCTGAAATTTCTTAACGTTTTCCACCAAAGTTTGTTTAGGCAACTTTTTTTTCTTCTTTTATCGTGAAATATTATTGAAGATAAGTTTTATGAAAATTTTTTTGAGGTGAAACCGACAGCGGGCGGCGTATTTGAAGGTTCTTTGTGTGTAAGATGAGCTGACGGCATCTTTCCCTAACAGCTGTAGTGGCCTAAACAAGCCTGACCTGCTAGAAGCCGCCGGAAGGAGGAGGGGAGTTGTAGGAGGCCATGACTCCTCCCAGTCCACGCCGCGACGGGAGGGCGGTACACAGGCTACTCACGGCCACGTCAGGTACGTGTATCCTTCATCTCGTTTTCTATAAATCCCTCACACACGCAAGATTAACGTATCATGTAGAGAGATAAACGAGGTTAGTGTAAGTATTGTTGTAAGGTGAAGGTGGAACACATACGACAAGTAGTATTTGGTTCCAGTAGTTGGCTTCCGAAAAATTCCAACCCCGGGTGTTGGCGCGCAGGTAGATCAAGAGTCAGGCAGTGTGACATTATTTGTTGCGTCCGTAACATCCATTAAAGAGCCATCGACGCCAATTCCTTCACCACTACTGCGCCATTGTTATATAGATGGTCAAAAATAAAAGAAAAACACCTACCAAGGAAGTTGTATAAAACATCAATTTTTCCGTCAGCCTTATAGTTTTCTATGATCAGCCTTCCGTTCCTTCCTTCCTAAAGCCAACAACTTAGCTGAGTCAAGAAGCACGAAGAAACCGCAGTTATTGCATCGGATGGGATGATTTTTGTTGTTTACACGCACGTGCACACAGAAGGAGTTGATGGTTGTGAGAGTTCTGGACATCCTGGACGTAAGAATGTAGCACAGCTTAGTTACAAGTAGTGAAGTTAACCAAGGCAACTTTTGGCTCTAGCCGCGATGCACTCGCCAGTCCCTGTAAAACCATAAGACCTTCGAGGCTCCGTACCTGACTTACTTCCTCTTTTCTAGCCTCGCCGCGTCCTTCTCTTCATACAGCTTCGATGTCATGTGGGAAATGAGTCTCCTGGAAAAGTGTCTCAACATTGGGCTAAGGAGTACATGAGTCAGGAACCTGCCAGCGTGTAAGGCATAAATCATGATGTGAATGGAACTGCCTTGCGAGACATTACATTGTTTTGTGAGAGTAGAATTTATAATATTGTTGGAAACTTCAGTTCTCTTATTTTCCTTAATTTGGTATCGTTTTGAAAGGAAGATTGCGTGTTACCTTGGGTTAATTAGTCTCGTGATAGCCTCTCGTCAAGCAGCTTGACGAAGCCGAAGCTTGCCGAAACCTCTGGAACACATTATCATCGTCTTGTGTAGACAACATTGTATGTTCACGGTAGTGTTTTGTGCGTGGACATTGAATAACAAAGTTGAATTACGGTCAGTATGTTTTTTTTTCATGATTTTCGTGAATAGGATACATATTGTATATTCGCTGGAGAAGTTGACGGCAAAGTCAATGAAGAGGAAAGAAAACAAGATCACGAAAGAATAAAGTATTGAAGAGACGAACAGGAAAGAGATTTGATAGGAAACAAAAAAAGAGCATCACCTTCGACTAACAGGAACACCGTAGCAAAGGTCCTCCACCTTCATCTCGACTGCAGCATGAGAGGACATACAAGTAGTGGTGGTATTAGAAGCAGTAGTAGTAGTAGTAGTAGTAGTAGTAGTAGTAGCAGTAGCAGTAGTAGTAGTACTAGTAGTACTAGTAGTAGTAGTAGTAGTAGTAGTAGTAGTAGTAGTAGCAATATTATTATTATTATTATTATTATTATTATTATTATTAGTAGTAGTAGTAGTAGTAGTAGTAGTAGTAGTAGTAGAAGTACGTAATAGTAATAATAATAATATATCTGCCTTTTATAGCAATAAGTTTTCTTTGCGTCCTTCCTCAGCTCTAAGGGCACATCGGGGAGTGGCAGCAGTGCCTTCAAGAACACAGCGATGCCTGGGAGTAGTTGGTCACATCGCAAGGAGGAAGTGCGGCAACGGAGCGCCTCCTTCGACTCCCACAGACACAAGAACAGAATCAACCTAGGTGTGTGTGTGTGTGTGTGTGTGTGTGTGTGTGTGTGTGTGTGTGTGTGTGTGTGTGTGTGTGTGTGTGTGTGTGTGTGTGTGTGGTATGTGTGTGTGTGTGTGTAAGTGTGTGTGTGTGTGTGTGTGTGTGTGTGTGTGTGTGTGTGTGTGTGTGTGTGTGTGTGTGTGTGTGTGTGTGTGTGTGTGTGTGAAAAAATATGTGAAAATCGACGATGAATTTTATTTTTATGAAAGAGTTTGGGTGTACGGCAACCAGTGGACGGACCAGTGGTGGCTGGCTGCTTTGATATAGGACTCGGTATACACCTTTGAAGCTCGGTAAAATACGCACATTCTAATATCGTTATTGTGATAAATCTTAATGGACCATGCCCTATATACTACAAAACATTAATCTTCAGTATTTATGGTAACATCATCCATGTGATTTAGTGCTACACACTCTACAAAGCAGTTATTACAAGATGAATACTTTAATTCAACCTCACATCATTATCACATTTATTACTAGTCTCCTGCTACATGTTTAGCTTAAAAAAAATTTTTTCTCCAGTTTCCAAGTTTTATCTGAAAAATCCCGAAAAGAATCTAGTAAGTACTAATTGTGATATGGAGATATTTTGAGCGCTGAAACCGTGCCGAGATAAAAGGACCGGCCGAGATGATCAGACAAATCGACTCCTCCCAAAACACCAAAACATCCTTGATTCCTTTCAGACGTGGCAAACTTTATTGCAGTAATCTGGTAAAATGCTGATCTATACGTGAGCTGCTTTCTATATCACGTAATAAAAACCAAGGTGTTAAGGGATGAGTGTTTTTTTCCAAGGAAGAAAGTGTGAGTTTGCTATTATTTCCAACGGACAATCTTCACCAATGTCTGATAAAACTTCGCATCAAAACTTCATTGTTTATCGTATGTGTACCAGAATTTCTAACTTGTTTGATAATCATGTAATCAAGTGGAAAATGTAGCTTATATATATAGAAGAAATTTAAAAATTTTGTCTCTAGGTTATACATCCCAAAATGTAGACAGTGTACGTAGTATTTGGCTTGTGCGATATTTCTTGCCTTATACTCAGTGATGGTGACAAAATGTTTCTAAAATCTTATCAATCGGTTTAAGGATATATAAATGTTTCTACCATAATTTTTTTTTTTAGCATACCGAGCTCTTTTAATGAAATTATGTCAGCAGGTGAATGTGACATCTTTTCCAAAGTCCCCGATCCTTGTGCGAATATAGTCTCTCTCTCTCTCTCTCTCTCTCTCTCTCTCTCTCTCTCTCTCTCTCTCTCTCTCTCTCTCTCTCTCTCTCTCTCTCTCTCTCTCTCTCTCTCTCTCTCTCTCTCTCTCTCTCTCTCTCTCTCTCTCTCTCTCTCTCTCTCTCTCTCTCTCTCTCTCTCTCTCTCTCTCTCTCTCTCTGTGCTTCATTCCAATCTACAATAACTTTGGCGTCTTTAATCTTCTAACCTTAACTCCCTTTGAAGCCTTACATCACACGCACTTAACACTCAATATAACTCTAAAAACCACTCATAAAACTCTTGTCTTTATTCCTGCAACAGATCCTGCCGGCGGGGACCTCGAAGCCGGCGAGATCACATCCACCACCGATGCCTTGGACTTGGACTCAATGTTAGACGGCGCGACTGAGGCGACGACAGACGACGAAGCGCTCTCCACTTACGATCCGGATGTGCACCTTATAAGAAAGCAGCTGGAGGGGCTCGAGGGAATGTACTCTGAGGTGTGTGTGCGTTTGTGAATGGTAGTAGTAGTAGTGTAAGTAGTATACATAGTAGCAGTAGTAGTAGCAGATGTAGTAGTAGTAGTCTTCAAATACCCTGCAATATATTCTTTCTTTATTTCTAGTCTCTCTTTTTCTGTCTCCTCTATCTCATTCATTCGCCTCTTTCTTCATCCTCGCCTCTTCTTTCCTTTTCCCTCTCTACTTCCACACCACTTATTCCCCGTCTTCTCCAGGTCCTGAAGTTGCTTGGAGGAGGAGGAGGAGGTGGAGGCAGGAGAGGCGGCAGAACGTTGTTAGGCGGAGGTGATCTGAAGACATCCCGACGACGCCTTCATGGGTCCCTCTCCTCGTTGCCTTCCTCCGTCATGTCCTCCCGGCCTGGCAAGGATCGAAGGAAGGTGATTGATGACAGGGTGAGAAGGACGGCAAGGGACAACAACAATGGCAAGGTAAGAAGGAATAGTTTAGTTTGTAATGGTAATGGAAGCTAATATTTTTTAAAGTCAGTTAAAGTGCTAATTTCTCACTTTTATACATTAAACACTTGCATAGAAAGTGATTCCAAGCCAGCTTATTTGTTCTTTAGTTATAAAAACCCGTTTTTCATTCAGGTAAATTATTTAATTAAACATTTTTCTTTAGGACATGGAAACTTCATTTATTCTTGTTAATTAAGGCTATATATTTTCTAATTTCTGGATATCCTAATTAAACAACCTTCCTACTTATGTATGGTTAACTCAGGTATTTTATGTACTTTTCTAATACCATAAAACCTTCCTTATTATATATAGAAAATTTTTCGTATTATCTTTATTACCAGAGGGCATCAAAAACACATAATTTTAGCATAATTTCACTTGTTCCATTTCATCAAAAAATGAAAAGGTTCCTTCAAGCCAAAGATGAGTTTCCTGTATTCCATATATTCCTTATCACAAAATGTCCCTCACACTTATTTTCTTTTCCTTACAGAGCATCCACAAGCGATTTCAGAGACTGGAGAGCCATGTGGTCACTCTGGCACGAAGTGTGGCTCACCTCAGCTCAGAAATGCGCACGCAGCACCTCATGTTCCAGGTGAGTGTGACACATACCTGCCGGTGCTGAACAGGTAGCGTTCCCCTCAGATACTGAACGATGGAGGAGACGGAAGGGTGAAGGAGGGAAGGAGGTAATGAAAGTATTGACGAAATAGTGAAATAATCCTGTCACACTCATTAATTGACATTCCTTGATTTTTTTCTTCCATAGGAGATTGAAAGCATACGGGCGGAGGTTGCAGGTTTACGAAGTGGAGGAGGTGGTGGAGGTGGAGGCGTTTCCGGAGGAGGGACGGGGTCACCTGCAAGGGTTGGCGGCCACGTGTCCTGGGAATCCTTCAGAGCGGGTATCCCAGGCCTCTCTAATCCTGGCAGGGTGAAGAAACTCACTCAGTTCTTTGGGGACGAGCCGCCTCTCGTCAGGATCTTCCTCAGAAAACTGGGATATGAGGTGAGACAGACGGCAGCAGACGTAGGGAAGGATGGTGGGAGAAATCAGAATAAAAGAAAATTAAAAGATAATTCAAAAACAAATAACTACATTTGCTCACTTTCTTCAGATATTCGATTATTTATTTGCTTGGTGTTTTACTTGTTTCTGTTTCACCTTTATTTAACACACCACGTGACTCCTTAAATATAATCTGAAGCCTTTGAACAATCTAAGGCATCTAATCATGTATTTGTTTCTCACTTGACAGAAATATGCGGCGCTGTTTGAGCAGGAAAAGATTGGAATGCTGGAGCTTCCTTACTTAACGGAGGACCGTCTGCACAAGATAGGGATTCCTATGGGACCCAGACTAAGGATCCTACAGGAGGCACAAGGACCCATTAGAAAAGAAGGGAACTTGAGTGTATATGTGGTGTAAATTCTCTCTCTCTCTCTCTCTCTCTCTCTCTCTCTCTCTCTCTCTCTCTCTCTCTCTCTCTCTCTCTCTCTCTCTCTCTCTCTCTCTCTCTCTCTCTCTCTCTCTCTCTCTACTCACAGATCAGTATCATAAGTAAGATAACAAATGAATATATTTTTTTAAGTCTCTTTCTTTCTTTGCTCAATTTAATACTCTGTCCTGTCTGTGGTACCCGAGGCTTGTCTGTCTTCTGCCTGTTTATTTCTATTCACTGCAGCACTAATAGATAATGTTGTACAGTGTCTTTCTTTATTCCATCGATGAGGTATTTAAGTGTTTCGAGGACTGTATTTTTTCTGTTTTACTTAAGAAGGTGAGTGACTTGTGGTCTGATACGAGGATACGAGTGAATAATCTATTTGAAAGCTCAATTATCATAACCATTTAGTAGAGCAAAAAATAAAAAGTGTTAGTTGTAAGATGTGGAAAAACAAACAGGTTGGTAGACAGACAGACAGACAGTTAAACAGACAGCAGGCTCACAACATATCACAACGAAATGTTCACCGTAGAGTGTATGAATCTACCATGAATTCCAGGCGTCACTGGTGGTCGCATGTGACGGAATTCATCATGTAAGCTAAATTGCCAAAGTTTGTAGCGTAGAAGTGGTGTCAGGGGCGAGAACCGAGCCGCGGCAATGCTGTGGCTGTGGTAGAACCCGACCTGTGCTGTGGTAGTGAAGAGGAGGAGGAGGAGGAGGACCAGACGAGACTCATTGTTGCCATGCCAAAGATACTCCTGCTGCCCGAGACGCATCCAAGGTGACCTCAAGTGACTGGATGCTTCCGTGACGCAAATCGATTGTCTGTAGCGCAAACCAAGTGGAAATATTGTCTTCCGTGGCTCGTGTCTGTTTCCCTCGTGCTAGCAAAGGTCAGTATTGAACAATGGGCTCGTCACTTCGTATTAACGGAAGGGTGAAGCGTGTTGGTGTCGACCGTGGCTGTTCAGTGAAAGAAAATGGAAATGCGTACTCAATTCAGCATTCTATTAACTCAGTCTGTTCTTTTAGGCTTTTTCTTGTGATTGTATTGTAGAGTGGCAAGAAATGTATCCTGAAAGCTGTACACCTGAGTGAGAAAATGTAGTTCGTGTTGCAGTTTAAAAGAAAACGGGGTTAAAGTAAGAAAAAATGAACATCATCCAGTATTCAGAATCAGTATTATGGGATGGCCTTGAGGCGAAGAGAAAGAGTGTGAGGTTGATTAATTTACCTTACCTCTCTCCCTCCTATCCTTTTATACTTTTACCCTTACTGTAATCCACATACCTAACTTAATTCCTTGTATCCTCTATTTCCTCCAATCCTTTCCCTTCCTTTCTAGTCCTTCATCCACCTTTTTCTTTCCCCTCCGTCCCGCCCCACCCTCCGTTCTGGCAGCAGAGTGAAGTGAGTGAAGGCTGGTGGTGTGTTACTGATAAACAGCCAAATAAATATATAGTGAATGCTCAGTTTAGGAGAGTCTGTGGGGCTCTTGAATTATCTCTCCACGACCTCAGAGTGACTTTTCTTTTGTATAACTTTTTTTTTAAGGTAAATAATTCGACAATCAAATAGACAGGATACAATGTAGTGGATTACCGTTTTCCATTTCTTTTCGTTTCGTTTGGTATCCATTTTCCTTGATTATATTCAGCTATTGTATTTTCATTCGTGATTTCGCTTTTTGTATGTAACCGGCGAAAGGAAAGACAAATTAATCGTTTGTCATTGGTTGTCACTTTAATCGCCGAGGTAGGAGGCAGACGTTCAGTAAAGCCTCGATCTGGCGCAGTTTTCAGTCCGGGGTCATAGCAGCTGTATGTTTATAAGTGTGTATAGTGTACATAACTTTTATATTTAATGACCGCACCACTTTTCGTCTGGCAACCTATGTAAAGATCGTTTCCTTTGTAATAATTATATATAAATAGGTAAAAAGTAAACTGGTATTTATTTCTCCTTTTTTTTTGTTGTGCATCGTGTAGCGACGTTGTGAGAGTGTGTGAGGCGTGTTTGGTAATGTGTATTTCAATTCATGTATTGGTTTTACTTATTATTGATAATGCTGAAGTATAGCTTTAAAAAAAGAAATCTAATGAGTCAACAAGTTCGACTCATAGCCTCGAAGCTTCACTAAAGATGAAATGACTCTCCAGCAGGTTCAAAATAGTCATTAATTTCCTGAACACCGAAGTAACATCTTTAATAAAATGATATTGTGCTGTATTGAACAAATAAGTTCTTCAATGGAATCGCTAAGGAGTGGATACAATACATGCAGTGAAGAAAAAAAAACATTGATTTTGAAGAGAGTTCTAAGTGTTCGAAACCATAAGCAAGATCCAAACTACATCAGCCCGCCACCGCCGTCCACCAGGCGCCAGTACCTACGACTCAGTCAAGGTGAGAGGATGTCCTTGCCAGCACTCCACGCCGCTCAGGTAAGGCCGAGGTCCCTGCTACATCCACATCTGCACGAACGCCATTAGTTGATAACACCTTTCTGTTGATTCATATATTACTTATAACAGTGTAAGAAGCTCAAGCGTTGTAGTGCAAGGTGTCAGGTGATAAAACAAAGTCGTCAGGATGTGTTGATGGCCGCTGATGTAACTTTGGAAGGAAATGTTCACGGATACACTTATTATTGTTCTGTAATATAAGTACTTGTCTCGTAAGATTATAAACGTTGAGTGAGTAGATCGTTTTAGTTTAATTTGTAGTGATAACTATCCTGTAAATAACTTGAGTTGACCTTGATGCCTTGGTGAGCGGTAGTGAAAGCCACATAATCAGCTGGGTGTAATGGATCTTCCTGTTCAAATTGGTAAAATAATTCCGAGTCTATATGAAGGAATATTACCGTTAATTCGGATAATGAAAAAGAACAAAGCCTCCTAACGGATCAGAATATTTTTTGTTGCAGTACATATATATACTTACTGTACTGTAAATTTTAATGAGCAGTCACCTTAACTAAACTGACCCGCCCCACGGATACTCCAGACGACGCATCCCTAGCCTAAACTGACCCGGGACTAGCCACCCTTGACCCCTTCAACCTAACCTAACGAAGCGATCGCTCACTAAAACCTTCACAAATGTCCAGTACAGTAATAAGTATCCTGTGAACTACAACAAAAAATATTCTGATCGGTTTGGAGGCGTTGTTCTTCAAATTAATGCTAATGGTATTATGATGAATGGGAGGAAGACGCTGGTAAATTTTTAGAACTTCACACAAATGCACCTGGATGTGAATAACATACTTTTCGTTTAGATTTTGATTAATTTCAAATAATTTCGACGTTGGTTTTCGTCACAAATCCATATATTCTCAAATATCCTCATCCCCCTTACAAGCCTAGAGGGACCTGTGGCAATGCAGGGTTCTTGGGTGGGGAAGACGAAATGCAGTGATTTATGCTAAAAACAAGGTGCCAGAAACACTACCATAACCCAACATTTATTACCTATTGACGAACCCGCAATGGTCATAAACACACGCATGAACACACGCTTTTTTCTGGTGTAGAAGTTGGATGGAAAATTGCGTGTGTCAAAGGAAGAAAAGGGCGTGTGCACCTGACTCAACCTCCGATTTGTGCTTCCTGGGTTAGAAGCTAAATACGAATATGGCGTGTTCACCTTCCCCAAACTCCGATATGTGCTCATAGAAAATCTTCAATATCTCGGAAGTTTGAAATTTGCGATATAAATGTAGTGAGTAAAACCTTCTCCCAGTAGTATATCAGATAATGGAAGAAAATAACACAATGCTCTAAAGCATTATTGTGAAGAAACAAACCAATACCTATTTTTTTTATATACAGTAAGAACGGTCATCTCGCGCTTAATTGGTACTGGACTATCGGCCGCGAGATGAAAAATCGCGAGATGAACGATATTGAAATACATGTAAATAGTATAATTGGTTCTTAGGTATGGTACATAAGCTTCTTATAACTCCCATTAATCCTCCAAGAATACAAAATATTTCGCCGAAAATTCACACATTCAAGGTTATGCATAATCTGTATGATGATAAACAAGAGTGAACACTTTCTGACTATTAATAAAGGTTCAAATATTACTGTACTTACGTTATGAGAGTCTGTGACTGGCTTGAGTAGCCTGGCAGTGGTGGTTACTGGTTACTCGCTCTCTCCTCCACCGTTTGCACATCACCACCACCACCACCAGCACTTTGTGCAACCATTTCTTTCTTTTCCTGGAGTGTATATTTCCTGGACTTCACCCCCTTGCGATAATCACGCTTCTCTCGTCCACCACGTTTTTCACCACAGTTTCCACCATGATTTCCACCACTACCACTCATAGAACTCATGTTATTACAGTTTATTGTACTTTCACTAGAACGTTTTCACTAGAACATCGAAAGTAAATATGCTCCACAGCACAACAAAATAGCATTATTGTTATTGACCCAGCTCCTACCATGACACAACCGAGCCAAACCAACCATTCAACTGCCGCGCTGACCTATGCGCATGCGCGAGATGTTCGTTTTGCACCACTAGATGGCAGAAGGCGAAAATTTTGAAATAGACGCGAGATGCTAAATTCGCGAGACTATATTACGCGAGATAACCGTTCTTACTGTAATTGGTAGTAATTCAACCAGCCTATACCACATACTCATTCTACCAGTCAAAAGCCCCATCGCTAAAATTTTACATCTTCATCATCATGGCGTTTGTTTAGGCCTGGAAAAAAAAGTCTTGGGATTGTACCTCGTCCAACTCCTTACTTTTGGTCATAGAGAACATTTTATAGCTTCTATATTAATGTAACCTTACCTAACCTAACCAGACCTTAGCCTACATTGACAAATAACAGAACCTTGTTTAAACCAAACTAGACTTTATTTTTCGAAGAGAAGGTCTCACAGAAAACATTGAATATCTCACTAAGAATTTGCGACAGAAATGTAATTAAGAAAACCTTCTCCAAATGCATCCGGTAATTCAAAAATATAACCCTGAATTCTCTAGAGCGTTATGGTGAAGATAATACCAAATTTTACATCTTCACCTTAATGCACCTGGATCTAAATAACACACTTTTCATATAGATCTTGATCCATTTCGAATAATATTGACATTCATTTCCGTCACAGATGCATATTTTGTAAGATATCCTCATGATCCCCAATAAGCCTGGGGACCTGTGGGAATGCGTGGTTCTTGGGTGGGGAAAACGAAATGCAATGATTTCCGCTAAATACAAGGTGCCAGGATCGCTAACATAAGCTAACGATTCTCTATTTATGAATGCACAAGGCACTGATGGTCACAAACTGGCGTGTAGCTTCCAAAGAAAATAGCGTCTGCATCTCGCCCAACAACACCCTCTCCCACGATTTTTGATAATTGAAAATGATTGATATCTTCTAGATTAACATAAGATAAACTAATATAACCAAAACTTAACCTTTATTGACAAATAACTGAATTTTGTTCAAACCAAACCAAACTTTACCTAATCCTGGAAGAGGTCTGGTAAAATTTGATATCTTCACCATAATGGCGTCTGTTTACGAAATAAAGTGGCGCCTGCACCTCGCCCAACTCCCTACTTTTGGTCATAGAGAACATTTGATGTCTTCTAAATTAACATAACCTATATTAAACAAACCTTAACCTACATTGACAAATAACAGAACATTGTTCAAACCAAATTAAACTTTACTTTTCGAAGAGAAGGCCTCATATAAAACATTGAATGTCTCACAAACTAAGAATTTGCGACAGAAATGTAATCAAGAAAACCTTCTCAAAATGCATCAGGTAATGCAAAAATATAACAATGAATTCTCTAGAGCATTCTGGTGAAGATGTAAAATAATACCGCCCCATCAACTTACCTGTCAATTTTTTCTAACTTAAGAGGAAAAACTCGTTAACTTTCAGCATTTAAGATCTTTCAGGTATATGCCGAATCGTAGAGATGTTTTCCAAAACTAGTATCTTGTTACACAGGTTTACGAGGTAAGCAATAAGTGGAGCTAAGCAGAAGCAATGAGTACTGGTATGTAATTAAGATGATTGGCAAACTTTTTCCCTGGTTGAGGTGTGATCTCGCTCATTTGTGTCAAGTGAGTAAAATTCTGTGAATTGAGACGTTTTTTTCTCTCTTTTTATAGGGCTTACTTAGGTGATATTTTAGGTGTTTATATTGTAGGGTGTGGTACTTGCTATTAAGTACGTACATAGTTACTTTTGATTGCATATAAAGTTTTATGTAAAAAAAATGTGAAACTAAGCTAGATGGAGAAAGCATGGAGAAGGTGCATGAATTAAAGTATCTTGGTTTGACCCTGTACAAGCTTGGAAGAATAGAAGGCGAGATATGAGAAAGAGCTTTGGAAGTGAAGAAAGTACATGTAGTTTGATCTCTAAGGTGTACGATGAAAGAGAGGGCAGTAGTTGAGTATTAGCTATATACTCAAGAGATGCAGTGGATGCAAGATGATGATCCCCAGTGAAATGAGAAGACCGTGCTAGAATACTTGAGAAAAGGATAAAAATGAGAATGAGAAAGAGAGAACAAGAGCATGCAAGGAGGGAATGTGAGGATAGGAATAGAATGATACTCTTGTCATGGTTCATCCTTGGGGACGGTTCTTAGGAACAGGCATCAGATATATAGATAGATGGTAGATAAAATTCAAAATCTATTAATGATGTTCAAATGATATCTCTCAAATCTTCTCTACATTCAGTGATCAGATGGTTGGAGGAGTGATTCATTATGAAGCATCCTCCATGCCCCACGTGGTCACTAATTGTCTCCTAGTTTGCTTTAAGTTAAGAATACAATCACATCACTTTAGTTTAGATTTATTGGTATACTCATACAACCATATATAAGAAATTAGTTCTGCAGCATCTTGTAACTCTGGGTAATGGGGTTAATCACAATTCTCTCATACATCAATCCAAACTGTCCCTCTTCCATTGCAGATGTGAATGGCAACAGCTCCACGGTCTCCATCCTGTACAGCAAGTCACAAGAAATGGCAGATGTGGCACCAGCACATGTCTGTTGATAGGTAAATATTTTAATGCAGTGAAGATGTTCAGTGTCTTACCTGAGGTATGAAGCCTGTTGAGTTGTGAATCTGGACAGGGATGAGAGAGAGAGAGAGAGAGAGAGAGAGAGAGAGAGAGAGAGAGAGAGA
Organism: Cancer borealis; assembly: GCA_036785275.1. NCBI lineage: Eukaryota > Metazoa > Arthropoda > Malacostraca > Decapoda > Cancridae > Cancer > Cancer borealis. The sequence goes on from JAXIVD010002156.1 coordinate 27,862, forward strand.
GAGAGAGAGAGAGAGAGAGAGAGAGAGAGAGAGAGAGAGAGAGAGAGAGAGAGACTATGTAAGGTGTGAATTAAGCAATGGGTAGAGATACATAGGTCAATGAGGTTCATGATTCACATGGAAAGGAAACTGAATCGCAGTTTGAGTATGTACACAAAAAATATATATATTGGTGCCTCGTCAGCCGTTCCTCACAACCTGCTCTATCAAGGTCTCGTTGCCTTCTTTTCACGAACCTTACATGGGCCAAGAGGCAACATGCTGTTGTGGAAAAGGAGGAATCAGGCTCTCATCGAGAATCCTCCACTGGAGCCATTACTTATCTGGTAATCATTTCACTAGAAAAACTGATCAACAGTGAAGTACATTCATGCACAAAAGCACAAAAGCAAGATTAAGAATGACAAAATCTTAAGATGGCGGATGGAATTGTCATGCTATGATTTTGATATTGTCTATAGACCAGGAAGAGACAATATTGCTGTTGATATATTTTCCAGGTCTGTTTGTGGAGTAACATGCCATGACCATTGATCACTGTTTGCCCTTCATGATGCTTTATGCCATCCAGGTGTTACTTGTTTACTACATTTCGTGAAGTCTAAGAATCTACCTTATTCTGTCTTAGATGTTAATTCATGTAAAATCTGTGCAGAGCGCACATCTAAGTTTCACCAGCCTGATAGGATCCATCTGGTAAAGGCTACTCAGCCATTTGAAAGGCTTAATATGGATTTTAAGACATCGCTCCCAAGCACTGATAAAAACAAATATTTTCTTAATGCTGTAGATGAGTATTCTAGATTCCCTTTTGTATTTCCATGTTCTGATATGACTTCATCAACAGTTATTAATTGCTTTTCTCAGTTATTCTCCATTTTTGGCATACCAGCATATATTCACTCAGACAGGGAGGCATCATTCAATGAGCATGGAATTACAAGAATTTCTCGACAGTAAAGGAATTGCCTGCAGCAGGACTACTAGTTACAACCCTCAAGGTAACGGACAGGTGGAGCGCTTCAATGAAACTATATGGAAGGCCATCATAACTGATCTAGTCTCGTGATCTACCAACACAGTACAGGTAAAATGTGTTACCTAATGCTCTTCATTCAATTCGCTCATTACTAAATACTGCCAATAGTGGTCCCCCTCATGAAAGACTTTTTGATTATGCTCTTCATTCATCCACAGGAGCTACAATCCCATATTGGTTATGCAATCCTGGTCTGGTGCTCCTGAAGCATCACGTACATGCAAACAAGACGGATCCCCTAGTAGATGAAGTGGAACTCCTACAGCTTCTAATACTGTCGATCCTCGATTTAATGGACTAATGCGGAGGGAGCCCTGCCCGTTAGTGTAAAAAGTCCATAATATGGCAATCCAGAAAAAAATCTAGGGTGAAACATAACCTTTGGGCAATAAAATATAAAAACCTTATATAACCGAACCTAATCTAACCATAACCTAACATAACATAATTTGAAAGATGTTTTGCCAGGTAAATACTTGTGAGCACCGCCTGAAATTTTCACATGTGTTGAGTACACTATGTATAGTATGTACGACTTCATATTTATATCGATATCGTCCGAGCAGTAGTTATGCAGATTTTTGCCTTACCTTAACCTAAGTTGTATATACAGTATTTACAGTTGCACTCAATGGTTATTCCAAGTCAAAGGGAAGCATCTGGGTGCAGCCATTAATCTTTATGCTCTGCCCACAATCAGCAGATGCACAATCAGCTAGGCTCCGCCTTCCTCCTCCTCCTATAAGGCATCAGTGTTGAAACCACCATGGAGTCTAATAAGTGTGTGTAGCATCTTCTCCCGAGGTTAATACTTCCATGTCAGATAGAATTAAGGTTGCAGAATATCATGCAATATATATCAACTTCTGGAAACCATTAAAATCATTTGTTTAAATTTTTGTAAACCCACCCCCTCAGTAAGTAAGACCAGTATCTGGTTACAGCCCCGCAATGTTAGGTTAGGTTAGGTTTCTCGAAATGAAAAAGCATCATACTTTGCCCAGAAATAAATAATCGGTGCCTAAAATTGAGTAGGCTAACCTTATCTAACCTAACCTAGCTACGCACACTAATAATATTATTAGACTCCATGGTGGTTTCAACACTGATGCCTAGAAGGAGGAGGGAGATGGAGCCTAGGTACATCAGCTGATTGTGGGCAGAGCATAATGATTAATGGCTGCATCGAGACACTTCCCTTTGACTTGGAGTAACCATTGAGTGCAACTGTAAATATTGTACATACAACTTAGGTTAAAGTAAGCCAAAAAGTATTTGGGTAAATCTGCATAACTACTGCTCGGACAATATCGATATAAATTTGAAGTCATACATACTATACATTGTGTACTCAACACATCTGTGAAGGTTTCAGGCGGTGCTCACCATTGTTTACCTGGCAAAACATCTTTCAAGTTATGTTAGGTTGTTATGTTATGGTTAGGTTAGGTTAGATTAGGTTATGTTATGTTAAGTTTGATTCATTTAGGTTTGGTTATAAAAGATTTTTATATTTCATTACCTAATGGGTGTTTCACCCTAGATTTTAACGGATTATGTTACCGACACGACCGCCACCTACCGGACTTTAGTCCGGTTCTAGGTTGATTTTCCGCTAGCAGCCTGAGTCCGTTAAATTCGAAGTCCGTTAAATCGAGGATCGACAGTATTTAAAAAGTCCTATCTTACAAATTCTATCTATTCTATATAGTCTTTAACGCCTCACTATGATTATTATTAGTAGTAATGCTATTAGTATTATCATTTTTATTATTATCTAAAGTTTCTGACACCACATTTCCTCATAAGAACAACTGCAAGAGGCCAGTTGGCGAGGCAGTTGACAAGAGAGCAGCTGCAGCCTGCCCTCTAAAGACAATTTCTTCTACAACCTACATAACATTACTACACTTTACACTTTTACAGTAACTCTTCAAATCAAAATTTAAAAATGGCTTCACCACACCCAGCCTCGGAGTCCCCATCTGGGGAGGGGACCACAAATGTCCCCAGGTCAGACTGCCCCTCTGCTGACGACCTCGGGTGTCTTGATACTTCCTCTAACACTTTTATTCTCGATTTCTGCAACATTCGTGGCCTTAGATCTGATTTCCAATCTGTGGAACACCATCTCTCCTCCACTAAACCTCATCTTCTCTTCCTAACTGAAACACAGTTGTCTGTGACTACTGACAGCAGCCCCTTTTCTGTTTCCTCCTACTTTCTCTATCCTCATTTTCAATCCAAAGCTGGCTGTTGCGCATATGTGTGTAACGACATTACTTGCTCTCGTGCCCACAATCTTGAATCTTCAGAATTTTCTACCACCTGGCTCCCCCCCATGGGATCTACCTTGACATGGTGGGGGGGCTTATGTGTCCGTCAGGACCGACGAGATGATCCCGACCGTAGGCTGGTGTGGGTCACCGGTGCCGCCCGCCAGGGGGATTGCCCGTTGTGGGCCGTCCTGTGTTGGCTGGAGGGTGCCTGGGCCGGTAGGCATCGAGGCCGGGGTCTTTGCTTGCCGCTGCGGGGCAAACTTTCAGTGCCACAAGGACTACCTTTTAAACCGGGTAGTCCTGCGGGGGACGAGGTACCCCGTCCCCGGCGGCAGCGCTCAGCCCCTTTTGCCAATCCGGTAGGCGGTTTACCCGTGACCCCCGATGCCATTCTTATTAACTCGCATCAGTATATGGACAATCAAAATTCACCATGCCCCCCTCGAGTGGTATCCGACCAGTCCCTCGAGGCCTCTGCTGCTGGTCGCCCTCCCCCTGACACCTCTGCCTGCCCAATGGACCTGGTCTCGACCTCCCTGCCCGTTCCTCAGACCCCTAATACTATACCACCTTCTACTCCCACTACTCTCCCTTGTACCCCTGCCTCCTCCACATCTTCTCCATCCTATGCCCCACCTCCCACATCTTCTCTCTCTCCTGCTACCACCACCCCGCCTCCCCCAGGGATCGGTCCTCATTGTTCCTCATCCTTCTCTACCACTACCACAGCCTCTATTTGCACCCCTGTAGTCTCCTCATCTCACCTGCCCCCTGCTCCTCCTCCTACCGTCCCTATTTCCAGCACCCCTTCTACTACCTCTCTTCCCTCCCCTGTATCTACCGCTCTCCCGACTCTCTTCCACTCCTACCAGCCTCCCTCCCTGTCACATCTACATCTTCCTCTATTACTACCTTAGCTCCTTATGTCCCCTCTTCCTCTAAGAAGACTACGGCACAGCCTCGGACTGGCTCCTCTCGTGGCGCGTCTCACCCCTCTGCCTATGACCTCTTCTTCGCCCCTGCCCGCTGGGATCGTTTCTTCACTATCTCCCCCTCCACTCCCTTCGCTGAGAATACCCTCCTCTTTCAACGCTGTTTACAGGAACAAGTGGGCAAGGTCCACTTTCAGACCCGACCTGACCGTTCACGCCTGGTACACATGGAGTCTGAGGCTCAGTCTCAGGCCATGGCCAACTTATTGGCCCCATCTGGTATCCCCTTCTGTGCGACCCCTGACGACCGTCTCAACACATGCATTGGCACTGTTGCAATCTCCCCACAAGACTGCCCTATTGACAACAAGGTCTGGTCAGACTGTCACACTGACCTTTTAGACCTACTCAGCAAGTATGACGCTGTCACCGTTCGCTGCTATACCTTGTCCCCCCGAGGTCGCCAGAAAACTTCACCAATGTTGCACAGATCTCCCTACCCATGTCTACATTGGGGGCGTCATGCTCCCCGTCCAGCCTTATGTTCCTCCACCTCGCCAGTGCCGAAATTGTTGGCGCTTCGGACACCCTGAAAAACACTGCCGCTCCGCTCTCCGCTGCCCTTTGTGTGGCTTTACCCACACCCACGATCTATGCCATGCTACTACCCGGCGCTGCTACAATTGTAGTGGCCCCCATAATGCTCTTTACCGCGGCTGTCCAACTTACAAGTTTGAGGTTGAAGTCGCTGGTATTCGCTTCCGTGACGGTCTCATATTACGTGAGGCTCGTCAGAAAGCCCGCCACCTAGGCTTCACCCCTTCTCCTCACCATGTTGCTGCCTCCGCCTCTTCCCCTTACTCTCCAGCCACGTCCTCTTCTTCCCACCCCGGTCCTCAGCCTCCCTTCTCTACCCCTCCTTCCACCCATCCCTCTCCTCTACCTCCTTCCTCTTCCTTCTCTTCCTCTCACCCTCCATCCTCCATCTCCTGCTCTAATTCTTTTGCTGTCCTTGATCCTGATACTCCTACCTCCACCACCGTCTGTACTCCTGCCCCTCCCTCTCCACGCCCTCAGCGCTCCCACTCTACCAAAGGACAACACCACTCTGAGGCTTTGGTCTCCTCTCCCCCACTAACCCTCTCCTGCTTCCGCCTTGATGTCTTCACCCCCTCTCCATCTCTCTAAAAGGACTCACCCAGCACCTTCCTCGCCCGCATCGCGTTCATAAGGAACGCTGCTCCCTTGTCCTCTCCTCCTACCTCCTTATCTTCTCCACCGGCCCCTCCTATCCAGGTCGTGGCTTCTGTTCACCCACCTCCCAAGCACCTCCCTCCTACCCTGACTCCCTCTCCTCCACCTTCTTCCTCTGCTGTCTCCCCTCCCCAACCCCTCCTCCAGCCCCCTTCCCCCTTCTCTGCTCCGCCCTCTCCCCCTTCCTCGCTTTACTCTCCCCTCCCCTCCTCGTCTTACCCCGCCTGTTCTTCGGTGCAGTTCCCTTCGTCTGCCCCTCCTCCACCTTCCTCTGCTACCCGATTTCTCCTCTCTCTTCCCCTACCACCTGGCTACTCCCGCACTCATCTCCTTTTTCAACCTTTCCCCTCTTCCCCTACCTCACCCGCTTCTGACTCCCTTCCTTCTTCCTTGCTTCTTATGGATATGAACCCTGGTCCTTTACCCCCTGCGAATGCTCCTCCCTCACCTTCCCCCATTCCGAGTCTTATTCCCTACTGATCATGTCTGTTCTTCAGTGGAATATATCCTTTCTCCATGCCGCTAACACCCTTCATCTAATCTAACCCCTACCCGATCCTCCCCCCCACCTAGCCATGCTACCCAACCCTACTACCTAACCTTACTACCCCAATAGTGCCATATGGCCTTAGTTGCCTGGCACATTTTCCTCCCCCACATTACAATTACCATCTGGCTAAGACTTCAATGTCACTTTAACTAAATTCATCTGTGCTTTATATCTCACCTAATTCCTATGACTGTAAAATTCTTTGACTATTTGACTTCCAAAGTGGAGTACATCCTATCTCACTTTCCTTATGCTGAGATCTCCATTTTAGGGGATTTCAATGTTCACCACCAGCTTTGGGTTTCATCTTCTTTCACTGACCAACCTGGTGAACAAACCTTCAACTTTGCTATCCTTCATGACCTAGAGCAGCTAGTGCTGTTTCCTACCCATATCCCTGACTGCCTTGGAGACACGCCCAACATTCTTGATCTTTTCCTAACTTCCAACCCTTCAGCTTACTCTGTTAAACTTTCCTCACCTGTCCTATCACTCCAGTGCAGTCTTAGGACCTGCATAAGCTTCTGGCATTTCAACTCTACTAAGTGGGAAGACCTGAGGCAGTACTATTCTGATTTTCCTTAGGATGATTATTGCTTCCATGTCAGGGATATTTCTCTTTGTGCCGAGCGCATAACAGAGGTGATTATTTCTGGCATGGAGCTATACATTCCTCATACTTTCTCTAATACTAAAGCTAAAAAGCCCTGGTTTAACTCTGCTTGTTCTCGTGCTGTCAATGATAGAGAGGCGGTTCACAAACGGTACCGTAGCCATCCATCATGCCCTATATATTTCTGCCCGTAATCATGCCAAATCTATTCTCCAACTTACTAAAAACTCTTTCATTAATAGAAAATGTCAGTCTTTCCAACTCTAACTCTTCTCTTGATTTCTGGCATCTAGCCATTAATATCTCTAACAATTTTACTTCTTCATTTTTCCCTTCTTTACTTCAACCAGATGGCCCCACAGCTGTCTCTTCTTTCTCTAAAGCTGAACTCTTTGCTCAAACCTTTGCTACCAACTCTACTTTGGATGATACTGGGCATATTCCTCCTACTCCTCCACCCTCTGACTACTTCATCCCTAAAATTGAAATTCTTTATTATGACGTTTTCCAGGCCCTCTCTGGCCTTGATTCTCGGAAGGCTTACGGTCCGGATGGAGTCCCTCCTGTTCTCAAAAACTGTGCTTCCGAACTTACTCACTGCCTGGTCAAACTCTTTCGTCTGTGTCTCTCTACTTCTACCTATCCTTCTTGCTGGAAGTTTGCTCACATTCAACCTGTCCCTAAAAAAGGTGACTGCTCCAATCCTTCTAACTACCACCCTATAGCTTTGATTTCCTGCCTTTCTAAAGCCTTTGAGTCTGTGTCCTTAACAAGAAGATAATGAAGCATCTATCAGCTCACAACCTTCTCTCTGATTGCCAGTATGGTTTCCGTAAAGGCTGATCTACTGTTGATCTTCTTGCTTTCTTAACTGAATCTTGGTCATCCTCTTTTAGGGACTTCGGTGAAACCTTTGCTGTCGGCCTTGACATATCAAAAGCCTTCGATAGTCTGGCATAAATCTTTAATTTCTAAACTACCCTCCTACGGATTCTATCCTTCTCTCTGTACCTTCATCTCCAGTTTCCTTTCCGACCGGTCTACTGCTGCTGTAGTGGACGGTCACTGTTCTTCTCCTAAAACTATCAACAGTGGTGTTCCTCAGGGTTCTGTCCTATCACCTACTCTCTTTCTATTATTTATCAATGATCTCCTAAATCTGACTCAATGTCCTATCCACTCCTATGCTGATGACACCACCTTGCATTTTTCTATGTCGTACAACAGACATCCAACCCAACAAGAATTAAATGACTCATGGCGAGATGCTATAGGATGCTTAACTTCTGATCTTTCACTAGTTTCTGATTGGGACAGAGCAAACATTGTTTTGTTCAATGCCTCAAAAACTCAATTTCTATAACTATCTACTCGACATAACCTTCCAGATAACTATTCCCTCTTCTTCAACAACACTTAACTTCCCCTCTCCTCCACATTAAACACATTCGGTCTATCCCTTACTTAAAATCTAAACTGGTGATTTCATATCTCTACTCTTGCTAAATCAGCTTCCAAGAAGTTAGGTGTCCTATGGCATCTGCGTCCATTTTTCTCTCCCTCTCAGCTGCTTGCTCTGTACAGGAGCCTTATCCGCCCATGTATGGAGTATGGCTCTCATGTCTGGGGGGGCTCAACTTATACAGCTATTTTAAACAGGATGGAGTCTAAAGCTTTTTGCCTTATCAACTCTCCTCCGCTAACTGACTGTCTTGACTCTTTAAGTCACCGCCGCAATGTTGCATCTTATCTATCTTCTACCGCTATTTTGATGCTGACTGCTCTTCTGAACTTGCTAACTGCATGGCCTTGCTGCACAAGACTTTCTACTTCTCATCCTTATTCTGTCCATCTACCTAATGCAAGAGTTAACCAGTATCTTCACTCTTTCATCCCTTACACTGGCAAACTCTGGTACTCTCTTCCTTTGTCTGTTTTTCCACCTGCCTATGACTTAAACTCTTTCAAATGAGGAGTGTCAAGACACCTCTCATACTAAATTGGACTGGCCCCCCCATGTCTATATTTCTCCTACTGTCTTGTTTACAGGCTCTGGTGACAAGCGGGATTTTTTTTCATACTTAATTTTTTCCCTTAGCCGGTACCCTTTTAATGTTAAAAAAAAAAAGTTCCTTGTCTCCCACCCTTGGAATAATCCAATATTTAGCCATCCCACCTGAAATCCCTATCCATACTCTGATCCAAGCACCTTTTAAAGCTACCTATTGACTCAGCACACTACCTGTCTTCCCATCCTATTCCAATCGTTCACCACTCTGTTAGTGAACCAATATCTACCTAGGTCTGTCCTGAATCTAAGTTTTTCTAGCTTGTACCCATTTCCACGTGTCCTATCTTGACTACTAATTTCTATAACCTGATCAATGTTTCCCTTATTAATTCCTTTTACCCATTTAAAAATCTCAATCATATCCCCTTTTGCCCTCCTCTCTCGGGAGTGGAGATTAAGATGTTTTAACCTATCTTTGTAGGGTAAATTTCTCAGCCCCTGAATCATCTTGGTCATACTTCTCTGGACTGCCTCCAAGGAGCCTATATCCTTCCTATAATAAGGGGACCAAAAAAAAGCTACATCTAGGTGGGGTCGAACTAACGCTAAATACAACCTCAGAATGAACTACTCCTGTGTTTAGGGATTTTCTAAAAATCATTGCAATGGGTTCAACTAGTTCTTCTCTACATTCCTTAAGAATCCTCGGAAAAAATGTTATCCGGCCTTGGAGATTTAGTCTTCTTGAGTCTATCTATTTCCCTGCTAACTACTTCCCTACTTATGACTGTCACTTAATTTATCAACCTCTTGTCCCCTAAAGATCTGTACTGGCTCCAATTTTTCTATAAACCTTTCCAGTTATAACTCAATAATTACCATATTTCTTTCTACTGCCTCTTCTCTTTATAAACTGGGATAATGATGGCTTTTGTCTGGTCTCCTGGTACTTTACTCTCTGCCCATGCTAGCTGACATTACTTGTGCTCAAAGTTTTTCCTCCATACTTTTGATATCTCGTCCACTTACGCTGTCTTCCCGTTCTTCAAATTTCAAATCGCTTTCATAATTTCCTCCCTTTTGATTTTGTCTTGTTCATGTAACCTCCCACTATCATCTATCACTCCCATACACATCAAAATTGTATCACATTCACTCTCTTTACATTCATCAAATAAAAAATAAAAAAACATTTCATCCACCGCCTTCCTTTCATAGAATCTTTCTCTTAACATCCTTCCATCCACATCTCTCATCTAATTAATTTGCTACACCTGGTTCTAATGATACTTAACTCCCTTTATGCTTACTATATTTAATGTAGTTATATAAACATGACACTAATGGCCTTGTGTCACTAAGTTGATGACAAGGCTGACTGGTCAAGTTGTGGACTAGGATGCAGACACCACTCAACATGTGATCTTGGGAGGCAACTGTAGTGAACAATGCTCTGTACCTGTGGTTATGCTTTTAATGTGGAGGGGAGATTTCTAGGCTTGTGTTTGATGTTAGTTCTTTCTTAGGGTTCGGCCTCCAGACCAGTTGTGGCCTCTGTCGTGGTGTACTGGATCATCCTTCACCTGTTGAGCTGCTGAAGAGAACAAGGAAGCTAAGATTCCAATGTGTTCTCTTTAGGTGCATTTTGTGCCATTTTGCATCACCTGTAAGTAAATGGAAATCAGTAAATGTTGGATAACTAACTGAAATATGGCTCTGTCCTGATAAATAAAATGGCTATCAAGTGTATCATTAAGTATCATTCATCCATCCAAAATATCAATTCCTCGGAAGTTCACAGCAAAGATATATAATATAAGACTGACAATGTATTTAACTATGAAAATTATACCTGGAAGCTGAACAATGGGAGCTAGGCATAACTACTACATAAGTTAGGAAGATTTGGGACTGGTAATACAGGACAATTTATCACCAGAGAAATATATAAATCAACTATTTGGTGACACATTGAGAATGTTAAGAAACATACGGATGGCTTTTCACATCCCAAATAAAGAGGATAGTACCAGATTTGGACGACCTAACATATGAGGAAAGATTGAAAGAAATGCAACTGGATTTAGTTTACAATACATAAATTGATGAACAATCTGGAAGAAACAAGATTGAATAATAATGAAATAATAATAATAATAATAATAATAATAATAATAATAATAATGAAATACTGAAAAGAAAAGGAGAGGCTAAATATTTGAGGGGACAAGAAGAATTGCAAAAAATATTTTGTTTGAATGATACAAAAAAGTAAAGCTTTTCTCCAGAGAAGTATATATACTTGGAACAGATTGAAGAAAGAGGTGATAATGGCAAAGAATGTACAACTTAAAGAAAAACTGGACAAATATAAATATGGATACAGGACAACACATTTGTAGCTCAGTCTCTGTTTATTTAACTGGTAAATACAACAGGTAAATTCATGTCTATAAAAAAAAAAGTCAACAATGCTGAATGCAGTAATCAAGAGGAATTAACTAAAGCATCTGGATATTTATGATGAAAACAATCATCTCCACTAATAATTGACAATAGATTCAATCCTTTAAGATAGTTTCATCACCTAAAATTATGAGAGATGACAAGGAGGACTTTTTAATGAAGTACAAAGGAGTACAAAGGAAGAACAGACAGCAACAGTCTTACTGGACCTAACGAGACTGTCTGTTTAGCTACACTACTACTATCATAATATCTACGTGATAGAGACAAAAGGACAGCAAAGTGGAAGGCTCCTCCCCACCCACCCCTCCCTCCAGCTGAAGCTGGCCGGAAGAGGAAGTGATACCATGTAGCATGGAAAAACTAACATGGAATTTGTATAGGAAAGAAATAAAAAACAAGGAGTAATCTATGCTAAAAAAAAAAAAAATTTTTTTAATTAAATAAAAAAGTTTTACGCAGTAGTGAAATATTCGACTTGGTGAACAGATGCTAAGTGCTTATCGAGTTTTTTCTTAAATGATTTGTGCTGGGAGAGAATTCCAAACATTTACGATTCTATTGAAGAAAAAGTGCTTTGCTTCATTTGATCTAAAGCGCTTACCAATGATCTTGAAGCCATTGTTACGGGTGGAGCTTGTGAGATCAGTAGTTACATAATCGTTTATGTTAATATTATCAAAACCATGGAAAATTTTATAAACCTCAATTAGGTTCCCTCATAGCCTACGTTTGGATAAACTGAATAAGTTCAGCTCCTTTAGACGTTCTTTGTAAGACTTGTTTTGCAGTCGGGATAATTTTAGTAATTCTTCTTTGTATTCTCTCCAGCTCATTAATATCTTTTCCATAGTATGGTGACCAAAATTGAATGCAATATTCTAGATGAGGGCGTACGAGTGCATTATATAATGTAAGGATAACTTTTTCAGATTTATAATCAAAAGTTCTACCGATGAAACCGACCAGTTTGTTAGCTTTTTTTACAACGTCTGAACAATGTTTAACTGGTTTGAGGTCGTTACTAATAGTTATCCCTAAGACTTTTTCATGGTTAACCTTGGAAAGTTCAGAGTCATTCATTGTATATTCAGTGAATTGATTATTGCTACCGATATGCAAAACTCTACATTTATCAACATTAAATTTCATTTGCCATTTCTTTGACCAATTGACTAACATGTTGAGGTTTGATTGAAATTGTAGTTTATCGGCGATTGTAGTTACTTTACTCATGATTTTTGTATCGTCGGCAAATTTTGATATTTTACAAGTGAGGCCTTCATCAATGTCATTTATGTAAATTGGAAAAAGAATGGGACCAAGTACTGAGCCCTGTGGCACACTGCTTTTAACATCTCGCCAGTTAGATGATTTATAACAAGTGGATGATACAGATGCAAAAGGAAGCTCTACAAAATTGGAGAATAATGTTAGAACGCATGAAAAGGAGATGTGTTTGGGAGAGTACGAGGACAGTTGTGTGTGAGGATGATGATAGAACATATTACGTATATAGTCATTCATGTATACTTTAACTAAAACACAATTGTCTACAGGCTACAATGTGCATGAGAGAGAGAGAGAGAGAGAGAGAGAGAGAGAGAGAGAGAGAGAGAGAGAGAGAGAGAGAGAGAGAGAGAGAGAGAGAGAGAGAGAGAGAGAGAGAGAGAGACTAATACAGCTTTCAAGTTAGCATAAATACAGTAAGAACGGTCATCTCCCGCTTAATTGGTACTGGACTATCGGCCGCGAGATGAACGATATTGAAATACATGTAAATAGTATAATTGGTTCTTAGGTATGGTACATAAGCTTCTTATAACTCCCACTAACCCTCCAAGAATACAAAATATTTTGCCGAAAATTCACACATACAAGATTATGCATAATCTGTATGATAATAAACAAGATTGAACACTTTCTGACTATTAATAAAGATTCAAATATTATTCTACTTACGTTATGAGAGTCTGTGACTGGCTTGAGTAGCCTGGCAGTGGTGGGGAGTGGTGGTTACTGGTTATTAGCTCTCTCCTCCACCGTTTGCGCATCACCACCACCACCACCACCACTTTGTGCAACCATTTCTTTCTTTTCCTGGAGTGTATATTTCCTGGACTTCACCCCCTTGCGATAATCACGCTTCTCTCGTCCACCACGTTTTTCACCACAGTTTCCACCACTACCACTCATAGAACTCATGTTATTACAGTGTATTGTACTTTCACTAGAACGTTTTCACTAGAACACCGAAAGTAAATATGCTCCACAGCACAACAAAATAGCAATATTGTTGTTGGCCCAGCTCCTGCCATGACACAACCGAGCCAAACCAACCATTCAACTGCCGCGCTGACCTATGCGCATGCGCAAGATGTTCATTTGGCACCGCTAGATGGCAGGCGGCGGAAAATTTGAAATAGACGCGAGATGCTAAATTCGCGAGACTATATTACGCAAGATGACCGTTCTTACTGTACATAATTTTAAAATCCCATCTTCAGTATACTTTAAACTCTATACGTACATCTCACCGCATTGATAAAGAAAACATTATACTAGAATATCTAATAAAACAAGAATTTCATGCTTAGGAGGAAAATCATTGGAGCAGGATGCTAAAATGTACTGTTACTTCATTGAAAGAAATGCTATTATATGAAATCATTCCCAGCATCTACTTCCAAAGGAAATTAAGGTCAGTATAAGGTAAAGTGGAGAGCACACCCTGTAGCTGAGCGTAGTTGCAGCGCTCATCTCCTGTCACATTGGTGGAAATTAATCCCTTACTTCGAGACACAAAGCCACTGTGACATCTGAGTTTCCACAATTTACCTTCCCTAGGTTGCCCTAGGTACCCATTTATTGACCAACCCATTTGAGAGGATGAACAGCTGGGTGAGTGGTGCGCCAACTACTCTCATCCAGGATTAAACTCGGGCCAGTGGATTTGTAGTCAGACATGCTAACCACTACACCACTGAAGCACTATAAGACGTCAGCATAGAATGCCAGTTTTTTTTTTTTTATATCAATAACCGTTGGCGCCAGTAGGCTTATGGAGACACAGAGGGACTTGCCTCGCCTGTTATTTGGCGAAGGTTTTCAGATTTTTTATAGTGATGCCTCAAATGATTATGTTCTTTCTTGAATATGTTGAGAACGTGCGAGGCTAATTGCTACTACAGCCTCATATGCATATAAACATTGTTAATCCCATCAAAGGACAGTATGGCAGCAATTTGGGTAGTCTTTGGCCACTCGGTGATATCAAAGAATGAAAAGTGGTCAGTGAATAATGGGGATTTGAACCTGGGACCCTAGGCTGGCATATCAGAGCGCTAGACCACTGTACCACTGCAAAGAATGATGTTCTGTAACCAATAACATAAATCCTGTCATTACATGGTGTCATTACTGGCTGCAGAAACACAGGGACAACATCCTGCATCTCTTTCATTTTCTCCATTTTTCTCCTCCTAGAACTACCTCACACCTTCACACTGTTGGCACACTCATCCTACAAAATACAAAGTTGATCACCTCTATTTCCCTTCATTCAAAGATCATCACCTTACTTTTCCTACCTTTCACTTTTAGCTTCCTTCTCCTACATACATTATAAAATTCATCCATCACTCTCTGTAGTTTCTCTTCACTCCCAACATATAACAAGATATCATCTACAAACAAGCATGCTACCACCAGCCAACTCATTCCCTTCATCTACAGTCTTGCACCTACATTTCCCACATTAGCATTCCTTTCTTTCATACACCCATCCCAGCCATGGTGACATCACACATCCTTGTCTTGCTCCCACTCTTAAAGGAAAACTCTCACTTAGCTCTCCATCTAGCCTCACACATGCACTTGCCTCCCTATAAAATGCCTAATTCCTCCCAGTAACTGTCTTCTAACACCATATAATTTGAGAACGCTCCAAAGAGCTTCTCTATCAACTCTATACAGTATATGTACCAGAACAAATGACCTACGCATTATTAATCAGAATCAGAATCAGAATGAGTATAGAGAATGAGTTACTAAGAGCCCTTGACTTCATAGACATCATTGTTGACTTCAGTAAAATTAAAGCATTGTTATTGAGATAGGTGGGCAAAAAGGCAGACACCAAATAAAGTACCCAATGTCTTCAGCCTTGCTCAGCTTTAAGTCATACCGATAGTATTTTCCATTGCAAATTTAATTTTTGTTTCTATGACTCAAAAAGGATACATGATGTTTTTATTTTTTTGGATTGATTATTTTGATATGCTATATATGTTATGTTTATTTTTGTTGATATGTGTTCTGTTTGTGTCTCCACTGGACCAATGGGATTCAATGGAATGAATGGTGGCAATAAAGTTGGAAAATGGAGAATTTGGGCACGTGGGGTGAGTGAAGGGACCAGTCCATCTCACAGTCCTGGGCCCAATACACCCTTAATCCACCGCTGGATAATTATCCGCTCTTCTTCAATGATAATGCTCCTCTTCTAAATTGAGCATTCTTGGGCTGTCCTTTACTTAAGATTTCAGCTGGAAACTTTACATACATCTTTCCCCTAGGTAAAACATCTTCAAAGAAGTTCGATGTTCTGATAAAAAAAAAAAAAAAAAAAAAAAAAAAAAAAAAAAAAAAAAAAAAAAAAAAAAAAAAAAAAAAAAAAAAAAAAAAAAAAAAAAAAAAAAAAAAAAAAAAAAAGTTATTTGGAGAAGATTATAACCATGGAAAGTCCATTATGTGAGGTGATAATTGAAGGAACCAAGATCCAACCGCCAAAAGGACCGTTGCAAGCTCCCAGATTCAGAGGATTTACCCAAGATGTGAATATTGCCAAATACAAAGGTGGGCACCAAACCGTTAATCGTTGATTAACGAAGTTAACATTTTCATTAACGATTGAACTTTTAAGTTAACTTTGGAAATCATTATCGGACTAATTACCGTATTTAATGGCATATAAGATGCACGGACATATAAATCTCACCCCCAATTTAGCACGGCATATTCAGGGAAAAAAGTTCTTAGTGTACGTATTAGTATATTTCAGCATAGTTCTTTTATGGCAAGCTATCATTACATTACAAAAAATTGCAATACAAGTCAAAGCACCTTATATATAGCAGAAAATATTATTAAGCTGGTATGCACTCATAATACACAAACTGACAACTTAGCAATTTCCCACAAGTGACAATAGATGGCTTTTGGCCACCAAACTCGCCCAAGTGTTTACTATTTGAAGAGCTGGTATACTGTAAGTAACGTAATTCTTTACAATATTTCTTTTCAGTATGGATAGTAATAATGTAAGATAATAATTCACAATAATAATTTTTCAGTAAGTATTGTTATTAATATTATTAATAGAGCCTGGCTACTGTAGGTAGAAATGACCATCTGTAGTGAGCGTCGGAGGCCTTGCCTTCACATATAAGACGCAGGAGTGATTTTGGGAGGTTTTTTTGGGGAAAAAAGTACATCTTATATGCCATGAAATACAGTAACTTCCGTTAATTCAAGTACTTTAACGCAAGTTTAATACTAATATTGTGTTTAATTTAAGTTTTTTTTACCCTTTTCTAGCTCTAAAAGCCTTTAAAAACCTAATACAGGTCCAAAACTATGACATAAGCTTTTTTTAGGCTTTTATAATAAGCTAAAAATTATAAAATCTGCCTTTTTTACCTAAAATAAAAAAAAAATAAATAAATAAAAAAAAAATATATATATATATATATATATATAGTTTTTGGGTTCTGAACAGGGCTGTGGAGTTGGAGTCGGAGTTGTGGAGTCGGAGTCAGGGTCGGAAGGAATTTGGTGCTGCTGGAGTCAGAGTCGGTAAAAATGTCCCGACTCTTGACTCCGACCTCAAAACATCCAGAATATATATTACATGCTTTTATATTTTTTTATTTAATTCAAAGGAAATTTCATTTTGGCAAAACTTTACTCTTAACATTCTCTGATTAATCTGTGCCAAAAGTAGATAATAAGATGGAAGTTCTTTTTATTATGAATATATATTACAGTGGAACCTTGACTTACGAGTTTAATTCGTTCCGTGACCCAGCTCGTAACTCAATTTGCTCGTATATCAAATCAATTTTCCCCATTGAAATTAATTGAAATGCCATTAATCCGTTCCAGCCCCCAAAATACCACCCAATTTTTTGTTACGTGTTTTAAAATAAGAAAAATGTATTTATAAATAACAAATATTGTATAAAAACATAATAAAAGAGAATGTAAAGCAAATCAGCATAAATGGCTCGTGCCTTCTCGCAGGTGATACCCTCCGTCACGGTATCTCCCGCAAGCTCCTTCTCCCTCACCCACATTAATAGCAGATTCTCCATCTTTTCATGGACAGAGGTCCGGAGTTTAGAAATTATTTTAACGCCCTTGGCTGGTGTTATAGCCTTTATCGACTCCTTCTGCTTCAATATGGTATATATCGTAGAAGTATTGCGCTCGTATTGCCTCGCCAAGTCGATTACTCGCACACCTTGCTCATGTTTTTTTATTTCACGCTTTATTTCGATGGACATCATCCTTTTCTTCTTTGCACTGCTGTCCTTTCCTCTCATTTTCTTAGGACCCATGGTTACAAACAAGAAATTTGGTAAAATAAATGCACAAAAGCACAGAACGCGAGCACAACAGAGATCCTTACGCAGCGAGGTAAACACAAGCAGAGAACGAATTTTGCACGGGAAAGCTGGGTTATAGCTGTATGGCTGTGTTCACTAAAGGCTGGGTCACACGGACAATTTTTTGTCGACCTCGTCTCGCTGGAATATTTCGTCGACGCTGTGGTCAAACGATGAGGTGCCGAGTCGGCGCCAAGACATCATTCGGCAACGCCCGAACCGGTAAATATAACCGAACTGTACCAACTGTATCAAAACAAAAGCAGAATTCCCTACGTTGAAGACAGTCAAGACACTCATCCTGCTTCAGTGCTCCAAAATGAACGGCGCCAGTGACACGGATTCAGACGTAAATATTGCAGAAATTGTACTGCTGCTAGCGTTAAAAAGAAAGCAGCTGCAACAGAAGAACGCAGCCCTGACGCTGACTCGTACCTCAAATTTTGGCTCGCAATTCAAAGCAAAAAATCGACTGAGTGACGGCTCGTGTCTCAAAAAACTCGTATGTTGGGGCACTCGTAAGTCAAGGTTCCACTGTACATGCTTTTATATTTTTTTATTGAATTCAAAAGAAATTTCATTTTGTCATAGTCTCATATGTATTTTTATATTATATTATAGAAACGCCAAAATAGCATAGCTATAACCCTTTGACTCAAACCTTTAAGGACATGGGGTTAAAAGGTAGCCTGTAATTGTTATGAAATGCATTTTTTTAAATTATGGAAAAAAATGGATAAGAAAATTATTATACCTAGGGATCGGAGTCGGAGTCGGATACACAAAAAATCAAGGTGACGGAGTCGGGTGTTTTGAGTACCGACTCCACAGCCCTGGTTCTGAAGCCCTTAAAAAAATCAGAAAGGCTGATCTTATAGTTTTGGCATTTTTTACAGGTGATTTTAGGTGGTTTTAGAGCAAAAACAGATTTTTTTTGTCTTTTTCTATAATAAAAATTAACGTTAATTGTTTATCGATAACTTCCATTACATTTTTAAAGAATCAACTGATTAACGGTTATTGAAGTTAATTTGTTGGTTAATGGATTAACGGTTAACAAAGTTAACTTTTTGATTAACGGCGCCCACCACTGGCCAAATACATGGTGGGATTACACAGAATTGAGGTAGAAGAAGATAGAACAAGGAATGAAATGCAGGGAGTAAAGTTTGAGGTGAGTGGATGTAAGAAATCACTTGAAAAAATATTGGAGAATGTGAACGCTCCTGAGTCAAGATTCACTGAATTGCGCATGGAAGGAAGTTATTTAAAGAATGAAATAGATAACCTTAATTAAGAAGATAAATAATGAGAGGGTAAAGGAGATGGAAAAATTGCTGAGTGAGAATAGGGGACTGAGGGAAGAAGTGAATAGATGTAAAAAATCACTTGAAATTTTATTGGAGATGATTAAAGTAAATGAGTAAAATTTCTATGAATTGTGTAAGGAAAAAAGTTATTTGAAAAATTAAATAGACAACCTCAAAAATGTAGATGATGAGAGGGTGAAGGAGCTTAAGAAATTGACAAATGAAAATGAAGTTTTAAAGAACACCCAAGGATTTTTAAAACAGGAAATTAGAGATGAATTTAAAAATTTTGTTAACGATGAAGTGAAAGCCTAGAAAGAAGAAAGATAAAATTAGATTCAAGGAAATATTTGAACAAGAAATGGAAAGCGAAGTGAGAATCAAAAAGCAGTAATTAAAGTATTAAAAACAAATTAAAACAGTCTGAGACGCAGCAGAGAAGAAAAAGAATGTAATAATATTTGGATTAAAAGAAAAGGCTATACTACCTATAAGAATAAAGAGAGAAAAAGAAAAAGAAAAAAGCATAAAGGAAATACTAAAACAATTAAATAATTAGGATGAGAAAACTAGAGTTGAGGAGGAAATAGAGGAAGTAATGAGGTTAGGTCCATACATTGAAGTTAAGCAGAGACTAAAGACACAGACTGCAACAGAAGAGATCTTAGCGAGGACTTAACAACTCAAGAGATATTGAAGAATATAAAGATGTGTTTACTGGAAAAAAAAAAGTATGAAAAAAGAAGACAAAAAAATTGTTTAAGAGGCAAAGCAGACAAATTATATAAGAACGACAGGAAAAAACTAATTTTGGGGGGGGAGAGTAAAGGACAAGATAATGGAATGGTACATAAACAAGAGATATTAGTAAGAAAAGAAAAAGAGAAGAATGGAACAGTAACAAAAGGGAGTGATGAAATAATAGTAATGTATACAAACATTGATGGGATAATATCAAGAAAACTAGAGTTAACAGATCATCTAAAAGATTTAAAAAAAAAACTAGAGATTGTATGCCTATAAACAAAACTAAGTAAGGACATCCAGATTTTCATTGACAATAATTATAATATATGGAGGAAGGATAGAAAAGGAAAAAAGGTGGTGGTGTGATGATAATGATAAAATCTTAGATAAAAGTTATAAATGTAGAGTATGGAAAAGGGAAAGCAGAATTGATAAGAATACAAATCGAAACAAAATATAGAGAAAGTCTAAATATAGTAGTTGCATATGTAACTCAAAAAGTAAAAACTGGACTAAATAAGAATATGAAAAATAATTGAAGATACCCTAGAGAGCTTAGAAAAGATTATTAAAAGCAGTTAAAGAGTAACACTGGTGGGATATTTTAACTGTAGTTAAGTAATTTGGGAGACAATTGATAACGGTGAAAATACATGGAGAATTAAATTATTGAGACTAACAATGAATAACACAATGGTAACTGATTATGTAAGATAGAGAAAATAAACTATCAAGATTGGAATTATTATTTACCAAAGGAATAAATCTTAAATAATTTATATTTTATATATATTTTTTTTACATTAAAAGGGTACTACTAACCAAAGAACAAAAAAAAATTACAATAGAAAAGTTCCGTTTGTCGCCAGACCTTGTAATGAGGACAGTAGGAGAAATAGAAGCAGGGCGTCCAGTTTAGCATTAAAGGTGTCTTGGCAATCCTCTTTTGAAAGAGGAGAGGTAGAAAAACAGACAAAGGAAGAGAGTTAAGAATATAAGAATATAAAAATTGAGGAGACTGCAAGAGGCCAGTTGATGACCTACACGAGGCAGTTCCTTGTCCCCACCTTTGGAATAATCCAATATTTAGCCAATATTTAGATCAATGTTTCCCTTATTAATTCCTTTTACCCATTTGAAAACCTAATTATATCCCCTCTTGCCCTCTCTAGAGAGTGGAGATTAAGACGTTTTAACCTATCTTTCTAGGGTAAATTTCTCAGCTCCTGAATCATCTTGGTCATTCTTCTCTGGACTACCTCCAAGGAACCTATGTCCTTCCTATAATAAGGGGACTAAAATTGAGCTGCATAATCTAGGTGGAGTCGAACTAGCGCTAAATACAACCTCAGAATGACCTCAGAATTCCTATTTGTCACACACCTACTAATAAATCCCAATATCTTATTGGCCCTATTTCTAGCTATAATACACTGTTCCCTGGGGCGCAAGTCACTGCTTATTTGAACTCCTAAGTCCCTCACACTATATGACCTTCCTAAGGTAGTGTCATTTAATGTGTAGTCTACAGACCTATTACCTTTACCTATGCTCATAATGCTACACTTGTTAACATTAAACTGCATCTGCCATTTCTCTGACCACTTGTACAGCTTATCATCTAAATTCTTTATCAGTCTTCCTATCTTTGTGTCATCGGCAAATTTACTGATATCACTGTTTATTCTTGTCTCCAAGTCATTTATATAGATTATGAATAACAACGGTCCTAGTACTGATCCCTGTGGTACCCCACTAGTGACATTACCCCATTCTGATTTCTTCACATTAATCTGTACTCTCTGTTCCCTACTAGTAAGCCATCCCCTAATCCATTCTAGTACCTTCCCATCTATGCTATGAGCCTTGACTTTACTTAAGTCTCCCATGGAGTACTCTGTCAAAGGCTTTACTGAAGTCCAAATAAATTATATCATACTCGTCCCCCTTATCTATGGTTTCAAATACTTTCCTATAGAAGGATAATAAATTTGTCAGGCATGACTTACCCTTGCTAAAACCGTGTTGACTATGTCTAATTAGCTTGTTCCAGAGTTTACCAGTGAAAAAACAAACAGGACGAATCATATTCGAATTTTGTGACCAAGACCAATCTCTATCTCTGCAAGCTCAGGTACAGTCAAATGGTCATTTAAATTAATTTTCTTATGGATAATGATAATATGACATTTTCAAACATAAAATGTATTTTTTCACTTACCTGCTTCTTATATTAGCATTAACAATGCTCTCTATCTACCCATCCGTCTATTACCACATTTAAATTACGTGTTGTATTCCACCCTTGGCGACCTCTGGCAACTCAAGGCAACCCTGTCTCCCTCAGCTGAGATCGTCATTCTTTCTTGAAGCAATGGTAAGTAGCGGGGAGGATGGGCGGGTTATATATATGAGAAGCAGGTAAGTGAAAAAAGAAATTTTTTGTTTGAAAATGTCATTTGTTTCACATACAACCTGCTTCTTATATTAGCAGATTCCCACATTAAAGGAGGTGGGTCACGCCACGGGTATGGAATACGACAAAGGGTGAATGGTCCACATTAAAAACTCAGCTTAGTCTCACCTAAATTTAGGATCCAGAGACATGTGAGGTCAAGGAGATTGCGTCCAAACTTCCGGTGAGGACTCTTGATCTCCGGCAGGGTGTTCTTGTTGAACCTTCAGTGCAGGTATAAGAGGAAGTGTGCACCCTGTCTAAACAACAGGCCACTAAAACTCTGTGGCCACCACTGGTCCTGAACCATGCCTAGGTAGGAACCAGTGAAAAGTGATCAGTGCATAAGGAATTAACCCGGGTAACTTCCCTCGGGAGTTTTCCTTGTAATCCCATCCGGCCTCCTGCCGCATGTCCTGAGCGGAGGGCAAACTTATGACTCCTCCAATGACGCCAACTAAAGTAATCCCAAAGATAAGGCACTTGCTGCCTTGAAGGATTATGGTGATGGGGGGTTAGCCCACCAAGTCCCCAGCGGCGACCACTGGACCTAGGGCAGACATCTCCTTCTTGCCTCTGAATGTCCCGGAGGTAGTAGTCCACAAAGACTGACTGAGTCCTCCAGCAGGCTGCTTCTAGAATGGAGGCAATTGAGCTGTTCTTCCATAGGAGCATAGATGTGGCAATACCCCTGATGTCATGGGCCCGGACCTTGAACAAGGGACAGAGATCTTCAGGAAAGGACTGGTGCGCTGTCTTAACTGTGTCCCGTAGAAAAAAGGAGATTGCCGCCTTAGACATGGGCCTTTTGAGGTCCCGTACAGAGACAAAATGATTCCTAGGCCGAGGAGAGGAAGACGTGAGCCGCAGGTAACAATTCATTGCCCTCACTGGACAAAGTAGACGTTCCTCATCCTCATGTCCCACCATAGAAGAGAGACTGCGAAGACGGAACTCCCGAGTGATGGGGTTAAGGCCGGTTTCCATCTTGGCCACAAACTCAGGAAGGTAGGACAGAATAAGATCCTCTCCCTGTGTGGCTGTAACCATAGACAGAGCACGGAGCTCACCCACCCTCTTGGCTGTAGCCAGGGCCACCAGGAAAAGTGTCTTTCTAGACAAATCCTGGAAGGTGGACCGTTCCAAAGGCTCAAAAGGCGGATGTGTCAAGGCTCTAAGGACCACGTCCACATTCCACGATGGAGGTCTGCAAGATGGCTGGCGTACTTGCCTTGAACAAGTTCTAATCACCTCCCGGAGAACTGGATTCGAGGAGAGGTCAAATCCTTTAAGGGCAAACACGCTATTGAGCATAGCCTTGTACCCTTTAATGGCTGAGACAGATAGCTTGCTCTCCTGCCTCAGAAAAACTAAAAAGTCAGCAAACTTTTGACTGGAGGGGTTTGAAACAGTGTGGCCCTCCCTTTTGCACCACTCCCGGAATTTCTTCCACTTATGCTGGTAATTCATAAGAGTGGAAGGCCGTTTAGATCTTGCCAGGAATTCCGTAACACGAGAGGAATAGCCTTGGTGACGGAGGATTCGCTGGACAGTTTCCACGCGGTTAACTGTAGCATAGGGAGAGCCTGATGGAACCTGTGGATGTGTGGCTGACGGAGGAGGTCTCTGCGATGTGGAAGGCATCTGGGAGAGTCTACCGAGGCCTGGACGAGATCCGGAAACCATTCCCTCTGAGGCCAGAATGGGGCAATCAGGATGAGGGTGGCGCGGTGTGCCGTCCTCAACTTGTTGAGAACCTTCCTGATCAAAGGAAAGGGAGGAATGGCGTACAAATCCTGGCAATCCCAGTTGTAAAGGAATGCGTCCGTGGCGATCGCCATGGGGTCTCGAAACGGTGAGACAAAGTTCAGCAGCCGGAAGTAAGACCGAAATCCAACTGGATGGGAGGTGACTGGTGGTGGTGTCGTGAAAGGAATCCTGTAACCTTCGCGGAGGACGGCGAGTACCCAAGCCTCCGCTCCAATCGTGATCCAGTCTTCTAGATTGTTGGCAAGGCAACCTCCAATGGGGATCCGGGCCAGGCGAGGGTCTACTTCCGGAAAAACTTGCCCGACGTTCTTGGGCGGGAAGAAGGGAGTCTGGGAGCAGGTTTCTGCCGTTGGGGCACTCTTGGCTGGAAAAAGGAGACCGTTCGACCAGACGAGGTCGAGGGTCGATGAGAGGCAGCGACAGGATTAGTGCGAGAAGCACGATCCACCAATGGAGTGCCTGAAGTAGGACGAGGCTTCACCAGCGCCCGAGCCGCTGCTTGCTGGAAGGAGATGGAGGCTACTTTGTCTGCAACCTGAAGGGCTTCCTTAACTCGAGCCTCTTCAAAAAGGAATGCAGAGTCGATCGCAGATTTCCTTAAGTCCACCTTGGTCGCAGACTTAAATACCGGTGGGAGGCGGGACAGGATCGCCTCCCGTCTCATGGCCTTTACATTGGTCAAGGCAAATGCTGAATCTTTGGCAGTGTCCACCATGGCAAACTGAATACTCCGAAAGAGTTGATCAGCTAGAAGCTTGTCCTCTTGTCCAGGCTGTAGGGAAGAAAGGAGCTGGTAGAATGCTCCCACACCCCAAAACTGAAAATTCTGTGCCTCACGTTGACGGGCGAGAACGCCTTCAAGGCGGGTCATATCAGCATGTTGAACCAACACTTGGGGTTCTTTCCCCTTAGTGGTGAGAGCAAGAGCCAAGTCGGTGTTCAGCTTGGCTGCCTTCCCCGCTGACTCATGACCACTAACGAAGTAGATCCTCCTGTATCTGTTGGACGGGTAGCGGGCAAGAGATGGTCTGGATCCTTCAGTAGCCAGGAGAAGAGCCTTGGTAGCAGAATCCAAAGAGAAATCCATAGGCTGGGCCTTGGTAAGACGGACATGTTTTTCCACTTCAGGCCTAACCTCCCCAAGCGGGGCAGGTCGGTGAGCCGCTTCCGCATACCCCAGCGCCTCCGGAAAGCAGTGGGTAATGTAGGCCATCATGGATTAGAAAAGTGGGGGAGGAACTGCATCATGGTCCCTGGACCGCGTGCCAGAATCGTCCTCCGAAATCTCATCCCACGGATCCTCGAGGTCACCCTGTGCTGGACCCAGGGATTCAGGTGGGAATGGTGGATCAGGATCCCTCATGGACCCGATCCAAGATCCAAGTGGCGCAACTTGATGGCGTGTAGTAGCCAAATGGATCTAATCCTGGTGGTAGAAGGCATGTGAGGAGGGGGCTGACAGACCTCGAGCTCCTGTGTGCCTTGTGGACCGAGGGGGGGATTTAGGCCTTGCCTGTGTAACACCCCCCTCTGGCTGTGTGGGCTTGACTGAGTCCTCAGTCAAAGTGCCCTGGTAATACACAGCCTGACCCTCACCCCGGGTCAGTGGGCGGGAGTGGTGTACAGAAGACACACACCTGTCCCAGCCCTGGTCACATCCTGAGGGAGATTCTGGATGTGGTGGAGCCAGATCTCCCCCCACCACAGGATGTGACCGCTTGATCCTCCACTGAACATCCTTGGGTGGTCTAGATCGCTTACCCATGGAATGAGGATCAAATGGTGCCTGATCTAAACCTACACCACCCCTATGCCTCTCCTTCCCCCGGTTAACCCCCACCGGCACACCAGCTTGGAGTGACTGCACACTCTGCCTTGCGCTGGGGCCGGGAGGGGGGTTGGTAACGGACTTCACCGTACTGTGAACCGAGAGTAAGGAGGGAGCTGAAAGAGACAGGATTAGGAGCTAATCTATTCTCTACCTCCTTAGACACCATCTCTGATAACATGGTAGGGAGTGAAACACTGTGGCTCTCTTCAGGAAAACCCAGGAAGGCTGCAAATCCTTTAAAGAAAACAGACATATCAGGTGGAGAATCCTTAGAAGGCACAGGAATCTGAGACACAGAATCCTCTGGGCCCACCGAACCCACCACCGAACCACCGGTTGATCCCGAGGCGCGAGAGGTGGGGGAGGAGGGGGGATGGTTCCCAACCCTAACCTCCCCATGTGACTGACTTGAAGTGTGAGGGGCCTTCTTCCTAGCCTTATACTCACGCCTCTTCTGCAATGTCCACTGGTATTTAAGGGCACTGAGAACCAGCTTGGAGCTCCAATCACCACACTCCTGACACCTGTTGTTTACATCACAACAACCACCACGACAGGGAATACATACGGTATATGGATCATTCCTTACACCTCCAAGTACTCTCCCGCAGCCAGAAGAAGCACAGACTTTCCTGGAGAAGTGTTTTGCACCACTCCCTGAAGACGTGGAGTGAAGTGGAGAGGAAGAGCCATGAGAGGAGCCGGGACTGACAACATGGCGGGCGTGTGGTTGAGCCTCCCTCCTTGCGTCAGCTGGTTGAAGGCCCGGCGGAGGGAAGGCCCGGCGGAGGGGATGCCCGTTCGTCACCATTAACCATAGCAGAAGGTGACAGGAAAGCCTCCTGGAGGTCAGGGAACTCAGCAATATGGCCAACAGCGAAAGACAATTGGGCAGTGACAAGGAAAGCACTGTTGAAAACCTGAGTCCACACGGTAGCACGTCTCAAGAAAGAAATGATGATCTCAGCTGAGAGGGAGACAGGGTTGCCTTGAGTTGCCAGAGGTCACCAAGGGTGGAATACGACACGTAATTTAAATGTGGTAATAGACGGATGGGTAGATAGAGAGCATTGTTAATGCTAATATAAGAAGCAGGTTGTATGTGAAACAACTTCATGTTTTTCTGTATTTTTCTTTATTCTAGAATGTATAATTACATGTATTTGTGTACAAACAAGGGCAAAAATATAACTAAAATCACCATAAGGTTAATGATTCCAATTTTGCGAGTTGGCATTTTGTTGCCCGCAATGTTAACCAATTTCACGCAAAATTGGAGGGAGCACTGTAGTTAGTAGATTGGGGAGGCAGTGGCTTAGTGGTTAGTGTGCGGACATGACGAGCTCAGAGTCCCGAGTTTGAGACCTGGCAGCATATTTCCGAAATCTTCATCACTTTCCCATACGCTCGGCCCTCGCCAATGACGTCCCATGACTCTGCCTCGTGATTGGCTGGCTACGCTCAACTCTCCCGCCATCCCCCCACCCCCCGCTTTCTCTCTCTCTCTCTATCTGCCTTCCTCCCTCTCAAAGGTTAGGTTTGGTTAGGTAACCTAATCTCCCCCCCCATAGGTTTGGTTAGGTTATCAAACCTAATCTAACCTCCCCCCATAGGTTCGGTTAGGTTAGGTAACCTAACCTAACCTCCTTCCCCATAGGTTAGGTAGGTTAGGTTAGGTAACCTAACCTAAATAATGGGGGGAAGAAGGTAGTTAGAGAGAAGGAGAGAGCAGGGGAGAAAGTAGGGTGGGGGAGATGGAGGTGAGATCGTCATTGGGAGGAAAACAGAGAGGGAGGGATAGATGGAAAGGGAGAGAGAAAAGAGGGATGGGGGTGCGAGGAAGGCACCGAGGGAGAGAATACGGGGGAGGGCTGGGGATGAAGGGAGGGAGGCAATGAGAGGAGGGGGGGGGCAGGGGGCGCATGGAAGTGAGCGGGAGAGAAAGAGCGGCAAGAGTAGCCAGCCAGTCATGTGACGTCACTGACGAGGGCGGAGTGTATGGGAAAGTGATGAAGATTTTGGAAATATGCGTCCTGGCACAGGCTGGCCACTTTTCTTTGCAAAACCAAGTGGCTGAAGATCACCCACATGCTGCCATCAACACTATCTTCAAATGGGACTGCAATGCGAAGATGCATCGAGGAACTTTCACAGGCAGCATGAGCAACAAGAAATGAGGCATCGCTTGAAAAAAAAAATCTAGCCTGTGCTACTAACGTGCAGAGGCCAACCATTTCAGCCTCCAACAAGCCTACCAGCGCCATTGGATCAACACACACACACACACTCACAAAGAAAAAGATAATTACGTCTTTGGGGTTGTTCGGGAACTACCACGTGTAGTCCACAGGGCTTTTTGTAACTTCCTTATATTCTTATGTTCTTATAGATATAGGTGTGTGGCGCAGGGAGGAACACCTGCGTATCATCAATGTGATATCAGAATTGCCACCAGAATTGTCACCAGCAGGAGCCATGCACAAATTTTCACTCTTGAAAAGCATAAATTAAAATCTAAAACACATTTGGCAATATAAGTTAAGGCCTAATTACATATCATGAAAACATGAAAAAATGTTGCTTTGGCATTACTTTTTCTTTCATTAGCTACCAAATTTCCCTCCAGAATAAACTGGTAAATCTGAATAACTACTGCTTGGACAATATCGATATAAATATGAAGTCTTACATACTAGGTATACATAATGTACTCAATACATCTGTGAAGGTTTCAGGCAGTGCTCACCATTATTTATCTTGCAAAGCGTCTTTAAAGTTAGGTGCCTCAAAAAATTTTCAAAATTCACACGAGCTTACAGAATCTGACCAGTCTAACCCCTCACTTCCTTCACTTTGATTTTTTTCAGGTGTATGCTGGATTGTATGTCACTGTAATGTAGTCCTTTCAAAATTTCTAGCCAATGAGAATTCTTCACGTGGCTTTGTTGCACAGAGAAGTATATGACAGGTCATATATCAGTTTGTTCAGAGCTGCCATCATTGATACGTGCACTGGATTTTGGATTTTGCTGCAAAGTTTAAGGGAAAAGCAAGTGAGCTGACCTGTGCGTACGTCACAAACTTGTGTTGGACTCCAAAGACTAAGAAGAGTGTGGTAAGCCAACTACATTTAATTTCAACCAAAAACGTTGGTTAAGGTAGGTTAACTAGAAGGTGCGTGTGTGTGTGTGTGTGTGTGGTGGGGTTTACCTTCCATCTAGAAGGTTATTACGTGAGTTCTGTTTAGGTTAGGTTAAGAGTGCTACTTTAGCTTGTTATCTACAAGGAAAAATGATCTACACCGGACTAAGCTTGTTATCTACATGGAAAAAGTATCTACACTGTACAAATTTCATTTTGAAATGATATCTACATAGTAAAGCATATTATAACATATATATTACATAAAGAAAATGTAATTGAAATATTAAACTAACTAACTAATAAAACGCACACAGAAAGTTAAAATAAATGGTGTAGAGTCTGAGAATGTAGAAATAAGCAGTGGTGTGCCTCAGGGCTCTGTTCTGGGATCATTATTGTTCCTCATATACATAGAAGACCTGCCATGCAAAATTACATCTTCTTGCTAAATTTTTGCTTATGACACGAAAATCTATGGTCCCATATCCACTGCAACACAATAGCAGAGTATGCAGAAGGACATCAACCATATGATGGAGTGGTCTGAGACATGGCTACTCAGATTCAATACAAACAAATGTAAAGTTATGCATGTGGGAACCAACAACCAGAGAAGGCAATACAGCATGAATGAGAAACAACTGACGGTGGTAGAAAAAGAGAAAGATCTCGGGGTACTGCTAAGCAATAACTTTAAATTTAATTAACATATTGACAAAATGGTATTAAAGGCCAACAGTATCCTAGGTCTAATAAAAAGGACGTTCCATCACTGGACCAAGCAGGGTTTCAGTATGGTCTACAGGACTTATGTACATCCACACCTGGAGTATGCTGTGCAAGCATGGTCATCCCAAACAAGAGGGAACATAAACAAGATAGAAAAAGTACAAAGGAGGACAACAGAACTGGTACCATCAATAAAACATCTTTCTTATGAAGAACGCCTCAAGCAGTTGGACTTACCAAAATTGGAAGACAGGCGAAGGAGAGGAGACTTGATTGAGGTGTTCAAAATTCTTCAAGGCTTAGAAAACATAAATCAAAACAACTTTTTCCAAACTAACACAACAAATACAAGAGGACACTCCAAGCACCTGTACAAACCACGCTGTAATAAGACACAGACGAAAAACTCTTTCAGACACAGGATTATAAATGAATGGAACACCTTACCAGAACATGTTGTAAGTGCTACCTCTGTCAACACATTTAAGAAAAGATTTGACCAACACATACACCAGATGGAAATGGAGGCAATAGGATCTATGTAGATCATTAGGGAACCTGTGAAATTTATTGGTGAGTCTAATAGATTCATGACACGTATATCACAATATAAAGTGTAGATCGCATACCAAAGTATATTCATGACACATAGATAGCAAGCCAAAGTACCGCCAAAGTTGGGGTGTCTGGAGGGGCTTGTAACCCCCAAGTTAAGTTATTACGAGAGTTCAGTTTAGATTCGGTTAGGTTAATTAATTATGATTATCAAGTGATAGGTTGGAGGGTCTGGGTGGGCTTGTCCTCCCCCCCAAGCAAAGAGGTTATTGCGTGAGTTTTGCTTGGGTCAGGTTAGGTTGGGAGGGTCTGAAGAGGCTTGCCCCCCCAAGTTAAATTATTATTACGGGAGTTCAGTTTAGTCTAGTCTAGTCTAGTCTAGGTTAGGTTAAGTTGGGTCAGAAATCTGAGAGGGCTTGCCCCTATGTTGAGGTTATTACACGAGTTCAGTTAGGTTAGGTTGGGGGCTCCGGGGACCCATATTCACCCCAGGTCAGTTTAGTTTAGTTTAGGTTAGGGTTGTGTTGTTGGGGGGATCTGGTTTGGTTATAAAAACTTTTTATATTTATCACCGTAAAAAATAGTGGTACTATTTTACATCTTCACCATAATGTTCTACAGAATTCAGCATTATATTTTTTCATTACCTGGTATATTTTGAGAAGATTTTCTCAATTATATTTCTGTCGCAAATTCTTAGTTAGTGAGATATTCAATGTTTTCTATGAGACCTTCTCTTCGAAAAATAAAGTTTAGTTTGGTCCAAACAAAACTCGGTTATCCATTTTTCTCAATTCCATCCACCCACTCTGCCTTATCTTGTATCCAGCTCTTTTCTACCTTTTGATATTTTCTTGCCAGTCATTCATTATCATCTTGTAGTAATACTGCCCGTGTAGCCTGACTGGAATATCTGTCTTGATCTTTTGAGCCTGCACCCCCTTGTCCAGTCTGGCTGGACACAGAGTGGTAAGACCATACCAGGTGAATTTGTCAATATTAGTTAAGGTTTGGTTTGGTTAGGTTAGGTTTAGTTAATTCAGAAGTTATCAAATGTTCTCTATGACCAAAAGTAGGGAGTTGGATTAGGTGCAGAGGCAAGACGCAGACCTAAACAGATGCCATTATGGTGAAGATGTAAAATTTTACGAAAATTGTCTTTTCACCTTAGATTTTTTTTCGGATTGCCATATATAGCCTATATTTGCTTCCCCCATCCTAAAAGCTCGCTTTCCCAAGATGTCCCCAAGCTTGTTGGCTATAGGAAGAAGATCCATCTGCTATTGAATTTGTATGCATGGCACAACTCACATTGAGGACATATTACCAATGCTGAGCTGCACCAGGCAATAGTTTCTCATTTACCTTCCCATGACAATCGAACATCCGTCACTTTCTTACCTTCCATTTATATTAGCGACGTTAATGGAGAAATGCAGTGTACGTGCTACAGAAAACCCTTCATGCACTTCTGATTCATACTCACACATCAAGGCTTCCCGTCAGTGTCTGCAGTGCAGTGATGCATTCCCTCATTTCCCTGCTGTGTTCCGCTCAGCTCTACACTCGCTACGCGCCACCAGTCGGTAGTTGGTACCTTGGAGGAAGTATACTTCCTCCAAGATTGGTACTCAGTAGCCGGCTAGCCGCTCACTACTCCTAGACATTTCCAACGGGGGTTCAGACCTCAGGGGTCTCGTGACTCTCGTCTGTGTAGTTTCGATGCGGTTGCAATTTCGGCTTCATCTTTTTTTTCACTTATTGTTTTCATATATATATATCACTG
>JAXIVD010002156.1:65000-66291 GCA_036785275.1 Cancer borealis
AAGATTACGCTAAAGGGACTCTCTCACTGGTCTCCTTCGTTATTGCACCGTATCATCATGTAAAGAAAGACATAAAGGACTATTTGTAATGCGATCAAAAATTAAGATAAATTAATAGAGTTCTTATATCAACATAGCCACATGGGTAACACCGAGAGACATTGTTACACATATTCCTCGGTACCTACACATATTTAACTACATAAACAAATGTCTGCCACCTTGATGTCCCCAAAAAAATCGATAAGCAAGTGCCTACGTCACTCATGGGGAAACCACGATGACTGAAGTTTTATATCATATTCTGTTTCGTTTAGAATAAAGGTTTTTTGGGGATTTCTTTGTAGTGAGTGTGCTCACGAATAATCAATAGAAGGAGAAGAAAAAAGTGGGATGGTCCAATAGCCTCGGAGTGTGAGTAGCTTGATGCGTTTCTCCTGTGTGGAATGTCAATCAGCCCAAGGCATTAATGACAAGCCTTGGATCAGCCTATTTAGTATGTGAAACGAGTCTTAATATCTCGAGTGCGTTTCTTACGTGGCGTACTATTGTTACATGACAAAACTTCGTCCTAGTCTATCTCTATTTCCCGGAATGCTGATGCAAGGGAGTACATATCCGTAGTATCTGCCCTCGCTAGACTAACCTATTGTGCTTTTGTGCAACTCTTTTATACACTCATTTTGTAGTGGATGTTGGACAGTGTTTTACTATCTATACATTGTGTTTAAGTCCTTGACCCAACTTTTTTTTTATGTTTGTGAATAATACAAATCACAGAGAGAAAAACCGAAAACTTACGAAAAATTACGTCACATTCATAACAACGACAAAAAAAATACATTCATATAGGTATGGATTACTTATCTTTATCTTCGTTGACGAAACAACTGAAGAACAAATGCCTGCGTATAATTCACCTAGCCGCTCTTTGTCTGGTCAGAACTTCGTCGATATCTTGTTGTCGTAGGAGTGAGCCTTGACGCGCAATCGCCACCTCCTCGGGGCTTCGGTACCGCCCAGCGAACCCACGGGTGAACCAGCGAGGGGTCGACACGATGGCCCGCGAGACATACCTGGTCCCACAGACACGCGAGTGGGGGAGAGAAAGTGTATTATTAGGTGCATTCATATAAAAACAAGAAATAAATGCAACTAGATAAGTGTCAGGAATAAGGAATGAGGAGGAATAAGTTGAAAGTTTGAACTTTTGACACCGCTGACATTAACTGTTGTTGCATACAAGGGAATTGATTATTTTCTTTTTTTCGTTTAATCTGTCAGAAGCCAT
>JAXIVD010002157.1:2500-7500 GCA_036785275.1 Cancer borealis
AGCTTTGTTTACTCTGTATGTGTGTATGTTTGTGTGTGTGTGTGTGTGTGTGTGTGTGTGTGTGTGTGTGTGTGTGTGTGTGTGTGTGTGTGTGTGTGTGTGTGTGTGTGTGTGTGTGTGTGTGTGTGTGTGTGTGTGTGTGTGTTACCATATGCCGTGTGCATCATACCAGACTTGCATGTCTCTGTGTACACCTGTCCTTGTAAACCAAAGTAGTGTACGCTTTCCAGGGTACAAATGTTGACCGATTCACATTCAGACTTCAAGTTGGTGAACGTAATTAGCTTTCATCTTGGGGATAAAATATGTACTACCTCCATTGCATGTCATTTCATTGCATTATTCATCGCCGCAATCAAGGCATTTCATTAATTCACGGACCAGGCACACCGCCCCTCCTTCCAGTAGCGTCACAGCCAATGAAAGTGAACGTAGACTGCATAAGTAGCCAATTAGGTAACAAGTTAACTACTGAAGAACCAACTATCATGTGTATGTGTGTATGTGTGTATGTGTGTGTGTGTATGTGTGTGTGTGTGTGTGTGTGTGTATTTACCTAGTTGTAGTATACAGGGCCTGAGCTACATTCGTGTGGTCCTGTAAGTAAAATACATCACCATTAATTAACTATATCTTAAGAGAAAATGTGAATAAAAGCATGACTAAAATTATAGATAAAATCAAACCAAATCGAACATAAAAACACCAATCCATAAGAAGTACAAACCAAGACAGATGAGAATAAATAATGATAAACAAAAACACTAAAAACACTCCCATGTACACACCCACACACACACACACACACACACACACACACACACACACACACACACACACACACACACACACACACACACACACACACACACACACACACACACACACACACACACACACGTGCGGGAAACAATAGAACAGGAAAGAGGCTGCTAACAAAAAGAGGGAGAAAAAAATCTTCATTGGAATGGTAATAGTAATCATTATCTGTTTCTTCACGTCATCACCGTTGAATACTCACCTGCTCCACACCTGTCTCTTTGTGTGTCTGTCTGGGGCACGTGTCTAGAGGGGCGGGTGGGGGGGCGGTGAGGTGGGTGGTTCAAGGTGGGGCGGGGCAGTGCTTGGTAAACTGGGACCAGGTGTGCAGGAAACATAGATGAAATTGAATGGATTGGATTGGATAGAATGGGGTTGGATTCGATGGGAGGGTAAGGAGGTGGGTTAGGGGTAGAATGGGTCAAGAGGAAGATGAGGGGTTGACTTGTGTGGTGTAGAGAGGCGATGCATTAAATCACTTGTGTATCTCGTTTCCTCCTCTCGTAAATTTGATTTCCTGTATGAATAATGCGACAGTGTTGTAGTGTATAGTTATCTCTCTCTTTCTCTATCTTTTTCTCTCTCTCTCTCTCTCTCTCTCACTCTCTCTTTCTTTCTTTATGTTTGTGTGTGTATTAAAAGAGATAGATAAATAGATAAATAGATATATAGATAATTAGAGAGAGAGAGAGAGTAAGAATATGTGTACGAGCGTGTGCAGGTGTGTACAAACAGGTATGGAAGGAGGAAGAAAAAGATATATGACAACAGGTGTGGGAGGAAGAACAATAATATTTACGACATGCACTCTTCCTCTTCCCCTCCCCCCCTTATTCTCCCTCCTCCCCTTCTCCTCCCCCTCTCTACATGCCTCTCCATACCCCTTCAATCTTCTCCCTTCTTGTAGCCTCCCTTCCTCCCTCCATCCCTCTCCTTCCCTTCCCTCTTACATCTCTGAAACACAACTCAATAAATTATCCAAAGCATGAACATAAATTACGCACCGAGAAAGTCATTTACAGCGGAGACAATTTGAAAGTGTTGCGAAATGAACCCTTAGAGGAGAAACAGGCGATCCGTCATGCACTGATGGAAGAGGAGGAGGAGGAGGAGGAGGAGGAGGAGGAGGAGGAGGAGGAGGAGGAGGAGGAGGAGGAGGAGGAGGACTTAGTGGGTTAAGTATGGGGACTGAGGTAATGAATGATGGAGGTAAAAAATAGGTAAGAGAGGAACATAGTAGTAGAAGGATGACTGGTGGCGTAGTGGTGGAGGTGAAGGAAGTAAGTCTCCACCTAAGTGACTCATGCTATAATTCTTATTAAAATATTCACAGGATCCTCCCACTACTGTTGCTGCCTTCCCTCCTCCCTCACCCACTGCTGCTGCTCTGTCCCTCCCTCCTTCTCTCTCCTCCTCCCTCCTCCTTCCTCCTCCTGCCATTTACAGCGAAGCATTGTATCACGGACTGCAACTAATTTTCTTCCTTTGAACGTGTTGTCACTCACTCAGTCACTACGCGTGGAAGGTGTAATTAGGAAAATGATAAGTCCATTTAAGTAACGACTGTATCCTTGTTCTTCAAGCGACAGGCGTGACGATGAAATATTGTTAGTTGCAGTATTTTTGTCACTAAGAGAGCGTTGAATAGAGACTCTTTATCACTATATCAATGAGTAATTCTAGCTTTCTGGTTGATATGCTAAATAAGTGATACATTATTTCTCTTTCCATTCTCTATTTTCTAAAGCTCATTTTCGTTCTCTCAAAAATATAGTGTTCTCGTTGTTTCGTGGGAGTGGGTGAGGAGAAGCCTTCTTATTTCTCTATCCTTCTTGCCATCATTGCAGTGTAATGTTATATATGTAGAGTAGAACAGTTTATTCAAGCAGGCAAACTTGTTATAAGGCTGGCTTTCTGTTACCTGTTTCTCTCCTCCTCCTCCTCCTCTTTCTCCTCCTCCCTCCCTTGTGTTCTGAGCACCAGCTGTGGCTTCAGGTGGTTCACTCTGATGCAAACGATAGTGTCATGCTCTTGTGTTATCGTGACGTGAGAGACTTGGCGGGGAGAGGAAGATGATGGGGAGGGGAAGGAAGAAGAGGAAGGAGGAGAGGATAAGAAATAAAGAAGGAAGGAAGATGGGAGGAAGGGGAAGAGGCTGGTAAATGCTGGAAGAGACAGAGATCCTTTGACCTGTTAGCTTGGAAGAAAGAATGAAAAAGGAAGACGAAGACAATGATAAATAATAGAAAAAAAACATCAATACAAGAACAACAACGAATTTTCTCAGATTTTTCTTGGTAAATATGAGACTCACTAAATGATGATGATTCTTATAGATTAAAAAAAAGAGAAGCGTTTGTGCTTTTGAAAAATGTGTACTTTTATGGCGTATATTTTTGGAGAGTGTGAAGCTTACTGCCGACTTACCTATACTTACCTGTCATTACCTCGACTTGACTCATCCCATTTTTATTATTAATCATTTTTTTCTTATCTTGGTCGTGTCCGTTTTGTCCTCTATCTTATATTCTCTTCATTATTTTAATCTTTTATTTCCATTTTGTCTTTCTATTCTTTTTCTTCTTCTTTCTCTCCTTCTTCTACTGCTATCTCCTCATTCTCATTTTTGTTGTCTGCCTCGTCGCTGTCCTCCACTTTATCCTCAAACTCGTCCTCCTCGTCCTCGCTCTCCTTCCATGATGTCCTTGTCCTCCTCGTCCTCCTTCTCCCTTACCTGTCAGTCTTAGTTCATCTCCACCATTTTCAGTCAACTCGCCCAGGTGATGCTCACTCTCACCTGAGCTAATTAACGTTCATCTTGATTAGCTGCATTTGTCTCAGTTTTACGAGAAAATATAATTGTCTTCCTCTCTTCCTTTCCTGTCCTTCTCATGTCCTCCCCTCCACTGATGTGCCTTGTTTGGTGACGTTCATTATTAACTTAACTTACTTTATTTTTGTGTGGTTTTGTAGTGTTATTTTAGCTGTTTTATCATATTGTGCATTGTTTGTCAGTGGTCAAAAAAGTGTTCGTTTGATTCTGGTGTCCTAAATAAGTTTCCTCACCTATTTTTCTCATTTTACCTTTTCTTCCTCGCTTTTCCAGTCACCCTTTTCACTATGTTGTTCCGCCTCCTACTCCTACTTCTCCTCCAGCTTCAGCTTAAGGGAGGGGTGGGCGGGGAGGAGCCTTCCACTTTGCTGTCTTTTTGTCTCTATCAAGTAGATATTATAGTAGGAGTGTAGCTACACTGACAGCCTCGTTAGGTCCATTAGAACTGTTGCTCTCTGTTCTTCCTTTGTACTCCTTTGTACTCCTCCTATTCTGTTCCCTTTCTGCATGCTACCACGGCTTCATTAGCGCTCCTGGATTCCCGCTTCTCATCTTTCTCATCTTCCTTTTTTGCTTCATCGACCCCCTTCCTCATCTTCCTTCCTCCTCGTCACCCCCTGACCCACTGTCTTCCACTGCCTTCTCTGTTCAACGGAGCACAAAACCTGATCAAAATTTGGACAAATAAAGAGGAAGAACTTACATCACTTGGTAAAAACTATAGAGAAGCAAGGAAATGAAAAAAATAAACATGAAATTTGAGGTCTAAACATGATCCCTCGGTAGACGCGGTTGGCCGGTAGTTAATTGGACAGAAAGGAGGCACGCCACACCTGAACCCCGGCCCAGGTAAGGTAGGAGGCAATTTTTTGGAGGCCTCAGGATCCTGGAACTCCCGGGTGGCCGCCACGTGGAGAGCGAGACGAAGGGAAAAGAGGTGAGAGGAAGGGGAGTAATGAAGGCGGAATAGGAAGGAAGGAAAGAGGAATAGAGGAAGATAGGAATGATGAAGGAAGGGAAGGCGAGTGTAGAGTCAGTTTGAGGAAGGTTATAGGATAGGGGAGGAAAAGAATAAGGAAGGATAGAAAATGAGGATAATATGGATTAAGGAAGGACCTCTGTGCATATTGACTCATCTTCTTACTCTAAGGAAAGTTCTTTTATTATTAAAGAAAATTCATTAAAAAAAAGATAAAGAAGGAGAAAAGGGAAGAAAAGGAATAAAAATAGAAACAAAGGAGCAAAATAAATGAGATAACATAATGAATTGCGCACTCAACAAAACACACACACACACACACACACACACACACACACACACACACACACACACACACACACACACACA
>JAXIVD010002157.1:12500-15000 GCA_036785275.1 Cancer borealis
GATAAGATGTGTTTGGCATCGCTAGACAAGGCAGGGAAGGTTAGGTCTAGAGGACATCGTGTGAGTTCGCTATATTTGGATAGTGTTCGATTGCTAAATATTCTCTCTCTCTCTCTCTCTCTCTCTCTCTCTCTCTCTCTCTCTCTCTCTCTCTCTCTCTCTCTCTCTCTCTCTCTCTCTCTCTCTCTCTCTCTCTCTCTCTCTCTCTCTCTGTGTGTTGTTCCCTAATCTTCACTATTTCTTTACGACAATTTAATGCTTTAGACATGTGTGTAAAAGCTGCATAGAATACTTTGTGGTGCTGTTTTTGTGCAACGTTAGAGGAAGGAAAGTGAAAATGAATAAAATAAAACAATGATGAAAAGATTATAATGTCTATGTAATGGTGGTGGTGATCGTGGTGTGTGTGTGTGTGTGTGTGTGTGTGTGTGTGTGTGTGTGTGTGTGTGTGTGTGTGTGTGTGTGTGTGTGTGTGTGTGTGTGTGTGTGTGTGTGTGTGTGTGTGTGTATGTGTAGTAAGGCAACACTCTACATCACACTAATGAGACGGAACATGAATATAATCTTGCATCATCAGCATAATGTTTTTAATTTCATATTCTTAAAATCATAATCAGAAGTTGGTGGATTTAATGTTTTTCCACCAACATAAATTTTGCTTAATCTCTTATTTACCTTCGCGCATTTTCATAGCGTTGATTATTTCTTAATTTATTCTTGTTTGTTCTTCCTTCCCCGACTGGTTTTCAAAATTCACCGATTTTTTAAATATTTCTTTTTGATTAAATTACTTCTAACATGTTCATTTTTAATTTTTTTTTCTCTCCTTATGACTTTTAGCATTAAGATATTTTTTCTTTTACTCATTATCTTATTTCTTACTTCGTCCTCTACCTTCTCCTCCTCCTCTTGACCCTCACCCTCTAAGTGGCCCGCCAACGAACACATCTTCAATAAACACTAATAAACCTATACCATAACTTTCTTTCCTGGCCATTCATATCAGACACGCCTCGCTGCTTAAGGGAAAAATCATCATCTCGTTTTCTTCTATAAGCACTGTTTTTTTAAGAGTCGTTTTTCTACATAAATTATTCCCCTTGTTACTTATATCAATTTGCTTCTGTGATATTTTTTTCATAGTTTTCATTCACGTGTAGTTGCTATTTTTTTATGGGTGCCACTAATTGTGCATTGTGTTGCATCATTTGTTTACATTATGTTAATTCTATTCATGGCATCGGCAGCATGTGTACAGGGATGACCTTCTGACCTTAGGGTTGAGTGGAGGGGCGTGAGAGGTGCCAGGTGGGTGGTGTGCCTACCTACACCTGGGAAAGGGTTGAAAGGGTGAAGGAGATGAGTGGAGGGTCACATGGCGAAGGGGAAAAGGCGAGATGAGTGGATGAGAAGGACTAAAGGAGGGAAATGCAGAAAAAAGAGAGATAAAATTGTATATATGTATGTTAAAAAATGGAAGTGAGGAACTAAACAAAATATATATGAAAAACAATATAAGATGGAAGCAAGAGCTGGAAAAAAAGGACAAAAATAGGATCCTTATACTATGTTATCTGGAATGAGCTCTTCAGACACTCCAGTGGAATCCAAACAGCGAGACACACACCTCATAAACCATACACACCAAAATCTTCATCTCTATACACCCGACGAGAAACATGTCACGTGTACATTATATTTCCTTCCCTCTTGCCTTGATATATCGCCACATAACTCCAAGGCATCGAGGAAAGAGCAGGAGACCTCTAGTTAACCTGCCTCACCTCCCTGGACCTTGCCTTCCTTCATCAGGGTGGGAGAGACAGGAGGGAGGAAGGGAGGGAGGGAGGTAGACATGGGTGGCGTTCCTCAGGAGGTATTCTGTGGCCCTCATCCGTCAGGTCGTGAGTGGGTATCGGTGCTCATTCTCCTACGTGGTGAGAGGTGATCCAAGCTGCTGCAACCTCATTTCCATTCCTCATTATTAACTTCCACCCCACCCTCCAACTCAATCTCCCTGCCCTTCCTCCTCTCCTTTGCAACAGGTTCAGTGATTATAAATTTATCCCAAGCGAGCACCTGACATCCCGTATTCATTACCTAGCAGTCCATTACGATTCCGAGTGGCGGTGAGCTCCTTCCTGCTCCTGCTGATGCTAGTGTAGATCAGAACGCAAGTAAAACAGATTGATGTGAGAGTCTAAATTAAAGTCATAAGGAAATATTACGTTGATTAAATTCACAAGTATCAAGGGATCTTTTATATTTTATCTCGCTCTCAGACGTAATTGGCTTATTGAATCTGTAATTTTCGTTTTTTTTTCTCTCCTTACTCTATGTTGGTTGATTAATTCAGTGCTTATTTATATGTAGTTTTTCTTATCAGTGCAGGAAGTAAAAAAATGAACATTATTGTATGCAAAGGTATTGCATAAGAAGGAGAACAAGACTAGTTTTTCATGTGGAAGCCGGTGCAGCTGACTTTTTGTGTATATGTGTG
>JAXIVD010002157.1:20000-27103 GCA_036785275.1 Cancer borealis
CTGTTGTCCCGGAGATCAGCGAGGAGGCCAGCAGCTCGGGCGAAGAGGCCGGCGAGGAAGAGGTGTCCCCTGGTGGGTTGTTCCGAGGGTACCTGCGAGGGTCCCCGTCTCACCGTTCCCAAGACTCAGGTTACTCAGACTCTGGTGAATCCACTAATGCTCACAATGACATAGATTCTCTCCCAACGACACCACTAAACGTCAAGCATATCACTCGTGTATATTTTGGGGAGAATCCTCACTTATTCAATGACAAAATAGTTAGTGTTCCAAAGATTAACATCATCACAACGAGCGGAGCAGTAACCTCTCCGCCCGGTGACGCCCCTGCACCAGACGAAGAGTCTCTTGGCACCCAGCTTAGGCCCCACCATCAACATGGGCAAACAGACAGTCTGGAGGAGCTTCCCGAGGAACTGGAGCACAAAAGTGTCTTGGAAGCAGCCACCAAACGAACAGGAGCAGTGAGGAAGAGACCCGTCAATCCTGCAGCATTAACTGTTCCTCGAAGACTGCAGAGACGCAGCAGCAGTGCCGAAAAACTTCTCACTGACGCCCAAATAGAGCAACACCGACGTCAGACGGGGTTGTCCCGTGCCCGTAGACGGTGGTCTTTGGGCGAGGCACCGGCGCCAGTCTCAGCACGCAGACAGCAACAAGGGGTGCCTTCATATGTCACCAGTGGCACGAACACCCATGCCTCCCTCAGCCAGCTGAACCGCAAACCCAAAGTCGAACTAATGAGCCGGGGCGTTGACACTTCATCCTTGGAATGTGCGGAGGATCGTTCAGGACTGCGTCTAGCGGGTGACACAAACCTCCGGGCAGCCGTCTCACCGCCCCCCACACACACTCACCCCGCCAGGACACACCCTGTTGCTGTGGCTCGAGAGATGAGGTGAGTACTGTTTATATGTTTTGGTGGGCCTCGAGGCGGCCACAACTAGGGGAGGATATCATTGCAACTTTAAATGTCACTGGTTCCTTGACCCTCCATGCTGAGTTTGAGACGGCGTCATTTTCATCACTTTCACCGTCTTCCTTTCACCTGCATATCATTCTTGTAGAAATAGAGTATTAAATGACCTACATGGATTCATGTGGAGGTCAGTGTAAAATATGTTCAACTTACATAGCCAACGAGTGCGTGTATTGAAAGGTGGAAGTTGACATGGGTGGTGGTGGTGGTAGTGGTGGTTATCGAACCCTTTGCTCAGTTATACATGCATCCCTGAGACTTCCTCCCTCAAATCCTTCACTTTCCACCACCATCACCATTATCACTCGGGATGTGGAAGACGGAGTACAGCTGGCAGAAAGAGATAGGAAGGAAGAGAGAGAGAGAGAGGGAGGGAGTGACCGAGCTGTTGTATTAGTATCGTTAAGTGCATTGATATACACAGATATTACAAAGACAGAGTCCAGTGTGTCTGTATGACTGACTGGGACATTTTTCTCCATGTAAGCCGATAGCTGTATGAATAAAACATGAGGACGTGTATCTCCATCGCATGTAAACCTGCAAGTGGGTGTATCTATGTAGGAAGCGTCTCGGTGGCACAGATCCAGAGGTACGCCATGGACAGATGGCGCAAAGAAGTGAGAAGCTGCGTAAGATGCTTGACCCTCGCCACAACTAAACCAAACGTGTCAAAACCTCCTGTCTGCCCACGCCTACACATTCTTGCTTAGCAGTCATACTCGCTCAAGCTTCCGTGGCTGGTAAGACTAAAACGGAGGCGGGACAAGAGGCGAGAATTCCTGCACAAGTTACTGTCGTATCAGCCTTAAATCTTACAGATGCAGCGTGTCTTTGGTGGTGTTTGTGTGACCTTGGTGCGTGGTGATGGCGGCGGGGCGACAGTGTCCTCGTGCGGGAGATGAGGGGTGTAGGAGGTGCTGGTGGGTAGGTCGTGTCGTCTAGTCAGGAACTTGTGCGTGTTGGTAGTATTCATGCCTCAAGGAAACACTTGTCTTACTGAGAGTAGTTCAGCGGACGGGACCCTGGCAGCGTGGTGAGCAGGAGCCAGGAACTGTGTGGCTCCATTCATAGTCTTTGGAGGAACTCAGTTTATTGTCTTTACTACTTTTGATAATAATAATAATAATATTGATAATGATGATAGTAGTAATAATAACATAAATACTACTTTAGATGAAGACCTATTTAACTATTTATATTATTAATAACTATATATGGATCTAAACACTGGCTTTCCACACCAATAATGAGTCTCAGTTTTTTTCTCACAGTGCTACGTGTATCTGGCGTGGCATCCTTTAGTAGAGGTGTTGCGAGGGAGTAGCGGGAGGGGTTAGCAGCAGTGCGTCTGATGAATTGCTCGTTGCTGAGAGGTCACTGCTTGCCACTGCTTGCCGATAAATGGATGAAGTAAATTGCGTGTGTGAGATAATGATAGGCTGCAGCGGAAGAGGAAGTCAGGAAAAATAAATTAAGTTTCGTTTTTCATAACTTGTGCACTTGTCTGTCCTCCAATGTTCTCGTATAAGTATAATATTTTTACACACATTGTTTTTTCGTCTTCTCTCTCTCTCTCTGTCTCTCTTTCTTTCTTTCTCTCTCTCTCTCTCTCTCTCTCTCTCTCTCTCTCTCTCTCTCTCTCTCTCTCTCTCTCTCTCTCTCTCTCTCTCTCTCTCTCTCTCTCTCTCTCTCTCTCTCTCTCTCTCAACTGTGGATAAAGAAAAAAAAAAAAAGCCAAGCCGTGGAATCGCGTCTCTCGCCCATTCGTTTCTTCGTCGCAAGTAAACTGAAACTGCAAACCTCGCCGTAAAATATCGTCTGTCTAGGAATTCATCAGCGGGAACTGCTCCGCCCAGCCGCGACAGGACAGGGCGCTGCCTCCAAGATAATTAGAGAGCAAGGGAAGGGACGTGCTGGCCCTGCTGAAGCTCAACCAGAAGATTAATATTTCCGAAGATTCCTCTCCTACTTACTCCTCCACCTTCTTTTCTTGTTTTTAGTTTTTTGTTTTTTTGTTTCTTTCTCTTTCTTATTTTTCGTGGTCACTGTTGTTGGTGTTTGCTTCTTGGTCTCCTCCTCCTCCTCCTCCTCCTCTTCCTCCTCCTCCTCCTCCTCCTCCTCCTCCTCCTCCTCCTCCTCCTCCTCCTCCTCTTCTTCTTTCTCCCGTAGGATTATTTACCGCTTTTTCTCTTTTCCGTGTTTCTTAATGTTCTTCACTATTCTTGCC
Source organism: Cancer borealis (assembly GCA_036785275.1). NCBI lineage: Eukaryota > Metazoa > Arthropoda > Malacostraca > Decapoda > Cancridae > Cancer > Cancer borealis. The sequence continues at coordinate 23,210 of JAXIVD010002157.1, forward strand.
TCCTCCATTTTCTTTTTTTCTTCCTATTCTTCTTTTCTTTCTTTCTTCATCACATGCTCAGACTCTCAGACACCTTACCTCATCAAAAGGTATTTTTTTCCTCACCACTCCAGCCCAACACTTTGCTCCTCCCCAGCACCTCCAAGATATTTCCAAGAGTAATATTCGTCCCCAAAGAATGCACATGCAAAAATAGCATTATTTTCCCCCATCCTTAAGGAGACACCGTGCCTGCAGGAGGATTAGTGGCCGCCTAGAGCGTTGTGATTGGATGAGGACCGACAGTATCCAACACCTTTTATTGTCGGCAAGGTGACAGGAACGCATTCTGTCTATTTATTATCATTATTATTATTAAAGGTTCAGGATACGCTATCTAGCTAACAGTTTTGTGGTGTCGTGATTCTCTCTGATTTTTTTTTAACGTATATCTGATGTTGTTACAAAGCCTGTTCTGTATTGTGTGTGCGTCTATATTTTTCTCTCATCTCTTCCTCCTCTTCTCTTTCTATCTCCTCCACCTCCTCCTTCTCTTCTAACATCGTCTTGGTTCGGGAGGTGTGAGAGTTGCTTGGATAATTATCACACGGAGAATTAATATACGAGTATCAAGTGAGTGGCGAGTTTAATGTTGCAGTGCACTAACTGGAAAAGTGTGAGGAGCAGGGCGACGGGGAAGAAATGTGTGTGCATCCGAGCAGGGGAGATGGTGGTAATGGTGGTGGTGGCGATGGTGGTGGTGGTGGTGATGTAGTCGTGGTGGTGTATTGAGGAAGAGGAAGTGTTGCAGGGGACGTGTGGTTTAAGGAGATGGTCACGGAGGAGATAATTAATATTTTCACTTTTACACAAATATTACTGGAAAGCTCTTGTAGAGAACTTGCTGGTCTCTGCCTGCCTGGTTTCCGTCTCTCTTCCTCCTCCTCTTCTCTCCTCTTCTTCCTTGCTTGTGTTTTTTTTTTTCTCTCTCTCTCTCTCTCAATCTTTTAACTTTCCTTCCTTCTTCTTGAGCTGAGTCGAAAACAAGGAAATAACACGACGCTTAATACTGAGGTAAAAATTATCATCATTTTATCCCGTCGGAAATTTGAAATGATGGACTTTATTTTATCTTTAGTTTTCCACGTGATCGTTCTTCATCTACAAGAATGAACAAAAAAATAAATAAAGTGATTGCAATATGTTGATGGAAGTCGTGGTGATGTTGGGGATGTTTGGTGAGGGATATGAGGGAGGGTAAGGCAGGGAGGGAGGTGGGGAAAGGGGTGTGGGAAGGATGAGAGGGGGAGGTGAGGGAGTGGGTGGTGATGGTGATGGCGGATGTGTTAAAGTTGACCTTGAAGCTCGGGGTCATTCATTCATCTTGTAGCATCGCTGGTGACCTCACGACGCCGACTCTTGACCTCGCGGGGACATGAACCTTCTGCCAGACACTTGTTGGATGTCGTGCTTCCTTCCTGTCCGTAGCAGCGACGATGATGACGATGAGGGACGAAGGACACTGTAGATATATCATATTCCATGCATTCCAGTAGTCTCATGATAATTTTTTTTAATAATTGTTTTAGAGATTTTTTTTATTCTCTCTCTCTCTCTCTCTCTCTCTCTCTCCTCTCTCTCTCTCTCTCTCTCTCTCTCTCTCTCTCTCTCTCTCTCTCTCTCTCTCTCTCTCTCTCTCTTCTCTCTCTCTCTCTCTCTCTCTCTCTCTCTCTCTCTCTCTCTCTCTCTCTCTCTCTCTCTCTCTCTCTCTCTCCTCTCTCTCTCTCTCTCTCTCTCTCTTTCTCACCGGAAGATGAATGACAACAATAAGAATCCCATAAGGAGGCATACTTTTCTATATCACCTCCGCATTGCTTGTCCCGGCCTGTGTATGCATGACCTCAGTTGTTGTGTGTGTGTCTGTGTGGCTTCAGTGGTAACACGACCATACAGTGACTCCCAATCTCCTGCTCACTAACCTTACTTTTGTGAGGGTGAACACGGAACTAACTAACTACTGTAACCTCACTACTGGTTCTCGTTCTTCTGTATTTCTTGTATGCGCTTCACCATCGCCACCATTATATACCATTTAAATCACCGTTAAAATCGCTATCCTCACCATCTCCACCAGTGAATGATAAATGATCAGCAACTTTTTATCCTGCAGCCTCAGGAATCTTAACACCTTGCCATCCCTCCCTCCCTCCCTCCCTCCCTCCCTCCCTCCCTCCCTCCCTACTATGAGTTGCTGGGAAGGGAGGTCATTGAGGGAGGATGATGATAGGGTGGGGTGGGTGGGTGAGCGTGCCCCTAACCCCCCACCCAGCCACAATCAGCTCAATATGCTCACAGAAAAAAGTTGTGGGTGCTTCCCGCTGCCAGTGTGCGGACCAAGGGACTTCTGGCTCGGTGACTCTTCGTGGTGTTTGACTTCACTTCTAGGTCGGTGAAATAATGGTGGTGGTGGTGGTGGTGGTGGTGGTGGTGGTGGTGGTGGTGGTGGTGGTGGTGGTGGTGGTGGTGGTAGTAGGTGCTGTAATGGAAGCCAGGACGTTATAATTCTACACTGCATTGGACACTGGCAAAAATCATTGACTTTCTATAATGTATGTTCTGTTAATGCACTTGCTCACCAATCATCCGTGAACGTAAAAGAGAGAGAGAGAGAGAGAGAGAGAGAGAGAGAGAGAGAGAGAGAGAGAGAGAGAGAGAGAGAGAGAGAGAGAGAGAGAGAGAGAGAGAGAGAGAGAGAGAGAGAGAGAGAGAGAGAGAGAGAGAGAGAGAGAAAGAGAAAGAGAAAGAGAAAGAGAGAGAGAGAGAGAGAGAGAGAGAGAGAGAGAGAGAGAGAGAGAGAGCTTAAATATTTTGAAGGAAACAATACGTTAGAATACCAAACACTCTAACAAAAGAAAAATAATAAACCTCAGAGAATTATAAATTTATATCTTTTTATAAAGGAAAAAATTGATTGAGAATGAAGAGAAGAGATTGTGACAGACCACTTCAGAATATTCAGTCGTTTGAATCAAGTACGAGTATGTGCATGTAAACAGATTCATGATAAGATAAAATAAACGAAGGCCAAATCAGGCATACTTAATGAGACGGAAGATTAACCGAGATTAATAAATACAAGCACATAACTAACGTATATACACACAAACCAGAATCACCACCACCACTACCACCATCACCACCACCACCATCACCACCACCACCACCACCACCACCACCACCACACTATCCAGCCACACACTGATCCACCATCCCACTCAACCATCTTTTCATCCCCCTCCAACACCCACCCACCCACAGGCCACACAACACGTCCATGAATCCCTCACTTGAACTTCACTCACCATAATGCAGCAGCGAGACGAGGTTGACGTTGATCCGATACATCATTATAACCGGCTGATTCATATTATAACAGGCTGATCCACGACCTGATCCACTTACGCTGCTCTTCCCCTCCTTTGATTTATCCGCCGGTGGTAATTAGGTACTGACGAAGATGCATCGATTAGCGGTGATTGTGGCCCATCCATCCCACGGCACCAGCAATACCGACGTCATTAGCGGATGATGCTCGCTGCCATAATTCCTCTCTTAATTGTCGGAGAGTTGAAAGCAAGAAGTGCAAATGAAATCACCTAACGCCGCGGGAGAGTGATGGTGTGTGTGTGTGTGTGTGTGTGTGTGTGTGTGTGTGTGTGTGTGTGTGTGTGTGTGTGTGTGTGTGTGTGTGTGTGTGTGTGTGTGTGTGTGTGTGTGTGTGTGTGTGTGTGTGTGTGTGTGTGTGTGTGTGTTGTGTGTGTGTGTGTGTGTGTGTGTGTGGGATAGGTAGATTGGTGGTTGGATGGCGAGGTTTTAGGTGGTTAAGGGAGGTGGTTAGTGAGTGGACGAGTGCAT
>JAXIVD010002157.1:29803-57303 GCA_036785275.1 Cancer borealis
TGTGTGTGTACTGAAAACGAACCGTGATGAAACTTTGACAAATGAATAAACAGATGCGAGTAAAAAGCAAAAAACAAAATTTTTTAAATAATAAAATAAAAATAGAGGACGTTTTAGGATAAAGAGCCTGAGAACGAAGAAACACATACAATACACGCGTCTTTTGTGGCACTAGTTTGGAGAAGGGCGTGGTGGGACAGGCAACAAGGTGAAGGGAAGGGAAGGGAAGGGGAGGGGATGGAAGGGAAGGGAAGGGAAGGGAAGAGAAGGGAAGCTACCTCATGACAACAACCATCTGCAGGACTCATTACCAGGGGGCGTCTTCAGGAATGTTCATTGGTTACACAAACATAAGGAAACGAGGGTGAGGACATGAGGGAAGCCGAGGGGAAGGGAGGAGTGAAGTGAGGGGAAGGGAGTGTTGTCTAGCTGGCTGGCATCCGTCTTACGTTCCCCTTCACCCTCTCCTTCACAGCCCAAGACATACTTTTTTTCCTAATTAATGACTATTCAAACAAGGGATTAGTCAGTCTGTCTGTCTGTCTGTCTGTCTGTCTGTTTGTGTGTGTGTCTGCTGCACCGCTTACGTTTCCCCGTCCAAATGAAGCTGTTTTTAAAGGGGAAGACTACGGTTACCTGCATCCAATTATCTCAGGTCGCGGGACTTAATCTTGTCTTATTACTTCGCTCCAACTCTCTAACCAACAGATTTTTACGACTATGTAACAATTTTTTCTTTCTTTTTTTCCAGCATCTGTTCATTCCCTTATATGTATGTGTGTGTATGTATGTGTGTGTGTATGTGTGTGTGTGTACGGGAGAGTCTTGGGTTCCCTCCCTCTTTTCCTCCCTTCTTGCTGCCCTCCGTGAGTCAGTCAGTTCGGGTAAAGGAGAGAGAAAGAGAGAGAGAGAGGGATTAGGCAGCTGTGTAGCCTTGAGTCACGCCCCCCTACACCCGTGGGAAGTGTGTGTATGTATGTGTGTGTGTCTGTGTATCTGTGTGTCTGTGTGTGTGTGGAAGGAAATGGGAGTGGTGGGAGTGAATGGTGGTGGGAGTGGCGGTGGTGGTGGTGATGGTGGTAGTGGTGATGGTGGTGGTGGTGGTGGTGGCGGTGGTGGCGGTGGCGGTGGTGGTGGTGGTGATGGTGGTGGTGGCGGCGGTGGTAGTGGTAATGGTAGTGGTGATGGTTACGAAGTGGTATTAATAGGAAATGTCGTTAGTTAAGAGGGTGATGATAGTGGTGGTGGTGGAGGAGGAGGAGGAGGAGGAGGAGGAGGAGGAGGAGGAGGGAGGAGGGAGGTGGAGAGAGAAGAGGTACTGGATGATGAGGGGAGAGGGATGGAGGTGTGAGGTGAGGGATGACTTCTGTAACAACCCTCCCTCCTTCCCGCCTTTCCACCTTCCCTCCCTCCCTCCTTCCCTCTTTTCCTCCTTCCCTCCCTCCCTCCTTCCCTCCCTCCCCTCCGGATGCTCAGTGAAGGTAGCTCTCAGGAAGCACATGTTCTCAACCTCCTTAGAACTTGTTATCTAATCAAGATGGCTGCAGCTACCCCCTCACCCCCCAACCCCACCCGTTCCTTCACCCAGTGTGTGTGTGTGTGTGTGTGTGTGTGTGTGTGTGTGTGTGTGTGTGTGTGTGTGTGCTCGTCGTCCTCGTCTCCTCGTCTGTGGTCGCCATCATTAAGTCTGCATTGCAAACTTTTCGCTTCCTCTCCTTCTACCCTGAAGCGTTTGAGAGTTGTGGTTGTCAAGCGTGAATTAGTGAGTGGGAGGGAGTGTTATCTCAACGACTGGCCCTCCCTCCCTCCCTCCCTCCCTTCTTCCTCCCTCCCTGATTGCCCCTCCCACTCCGGATGGTGTAATAGCTTTAAGTCTCTCTTCCCTCCCCTCCTCCCTCCCTCTTCCCCTATTCCTCCCTCCCTCCGGCCCAGCTGGTGGGTCACCCAGGCCAAGTGCCACATGCTATCAGGAGGGCCAGAGGACAGAGGGAGATACGCGGGCGGCAGTGTGTGTCCGGGCGGCAGTGGCAGGCAGGCGCACGGAGCTGTGTCTCAAGGGTGCTGCTCCTACTGTGCGTGTCAAGTCAGTGAAGACGCCACCCGAAGGAGTCTGCGTGTGTGTGTTTGAGCAAGTACGTGTGCGGGCGTGGGAAGGAGGTGGAAGACGTGTGGCGTAGGACAAAGAGCCATTCTTATGCCTCCGGAAGGTGACAATTGGACAAACCGAGCGTGTTATCGTATCCCCAGCAGGCGTGTTACTTCCCAGCAGACGCGTTACTCCCCCAGCAGGCGTGTTATTCCCCCAGCAGGCGTGCTATTCCCGCACCAGGCGCGTTACTCCCACAGCAGACGCGTTACTCCCCCAGCAGGCGTGTTATTCCCCCAGCAGGCGCGTTACTCTCCCCAGCAGGCGTGTTATCCCCCAGCAGACGCGTTACTTCCCCAGCAGGCGTTTTACTCTCCCCAGCAGACGCGTTACTCCCCTAGCAGGCACCACCAACACCACGACTTTTTTTTTACACCGACAAGAGAGTAAAACCACCGTGAATGTAAACAAATTAATGTAGAAAAAAGGGGAAAGGTGTAATCCAGGTTCATTCTGCCTGGACTGTGATTTGCCACTCACACTTAATGCTCCTGGAGTGTTTGATCTCTACGTGTTGGAGAGAGAGATGGGGGGGGGGGGGGGAGCGGCAGCCAGTACGCGTGGAGGGAGAGAGGGAGGGTTGGAGGCAGGGTCGAGGCTGAGGCTAGAGGGTGTGTGGGGGTAGGAGAGGAAGAGGAGGAAAGAGGCGTAAGGGTAGGGATGGGAAGGGAAGGGAAGGGAAGGGAGGAAGCTGGCTATTGCTGGTAATATTATGGGGTAGGATACCACCCCTGCCTGGCAACACACACACACACACACACACACACACACACACACACACACACACACACACACACACACACACACACACTGACACACATGCCGAGTAACCTGACCTTGCAACGTCGCGGGCCGCCCATCGACCCACACAGCACCACCCTGACGCTTGACGGGGGCATAACAGCTTGAGCGGGAGTGCGGGCGAGGCGGGGCAGGTCACGGCGGGGCGGGGCGGGGCAGGGCAGGACAGGACAGGGCGGGATGGGATGGGACGGGGCAAAGCGGCGGCGGTCAGGAGGTAAGGGAAGCGGTAAAGTAAGTGAGTGGAGTAGAATGGAGTGGAGTGAAGTGAGAAAAATCTGCTTAAGAGATGCCGTTGGTGTCGTGAGGAGAGAAAAAAAAAGTAAGAGTTGTGAAGATGAGAGTTTCGTGAGAGCCTTCAGAGGTGTGAGAGAGGCGTAAGGAGGAGGAGGAAGAGGTGGTAATGTGAAGCCCCGCGCATTTACTTCAGCTCATGAGGACGGAAGGGGAAGGAAGGGGGAAGAAATAGACCTATATACTGCTTCACATAGGCTGGAAGTATTGTCATTATAGTGTCGCTTCTGTTATAGGTTACGTGGTGCTGGAGGTAGTGGTGGTGGTGGTGGTGGTGGTGGAGGCAAAGGTTGGAGAGCAAAAGGTCATGGGGGGGAGGCAGGCAGGGTGGGAGGGGAGAGAGGAAAGGAGGGAGACAGAGGGAGGTGGGTGGGTGCTTAAAGGAGCAAATGCAATACCTCTAAAACCTCACCACCTCACACACATAAATCCGCGTCGCCATACTCCTCCTCCTCCTTCTCATCTTCTCTCCTTCCTCCTCCTCCTCCTCCTCCTCCTCCTCCTCCTCCTCCTCCTCCTGGCTCACTGGGGACCCTCACTCCGCTTCTCACCTGCCGGGAGCTTCCTCGGGGGACAAACGAAGCCATAACAGACGCGGTAACGAGGCTTTAGATAACACCCGGACGGAGCACCGAGCGGCAGATAGCACGGGCTGACGTCACGAAAGGGGTGAGGAGGAGGAGGAGGAGGAGGAGAAATGAGAAGGCGGAGGAAGGAAATGAAGAAGAGAAAAAATGAGATGAAGAAAGGAGGCAGTGGTGGGGAAAAAAAGGAAGTTAAAGGCGGGACAGGAAAACGAGGGAGAAGAGGAAGAAAAGAAGGAGGAGGATAAGGAGAAGGAAGGAGTAGGTGTGGTGTGGAGGGGTGGAAGGGAGGGAGGGAGGTATATTGGGTGCGTCATCAGTGTTTTGTGGCCGCGTCTCGGGAGTGGAGTGAGAGCATCGTGTAAATCCATGGCGAGTTATTTTGGCGCCGCTGTTTCCCTGCTTTTTTTTTTCAGGGGCCGCTCAGCGATTAGTGGCCGTGATGGCGTTTTTGATCGAGGGCGTTAGGGAGGGAGGGAGGGAGGGAGGGAGGGAGGGTAAGGGGAGGCACGTGTGTGTTTGTTTTCAAGGTTCCGTTTCGCTTTAGTTCATTTTTTATTCAGTATTGTTTTGGAAAATGACACGGAAAAGATGTTTTTATTTATTTTTTTCATCTTGCCTCTTGTTGTTTTGTGGTTGCGTTACTTTCGTTGCGCTGCTGCTGAGTGGAAGGGGAAGGTGTTATCTCTGCGAGGCTCACCACACTTCCTTCTCTACCTGCTATCACGCGCACTTTTTTTTCTTTCTCGGTTATTTTTTTTCATGATATCATTGAGTAATATTTAGTTTGACCTGGGCGCCATGAGGGTGGAGGGCCGCGACCTCTTTAGTTCCATCTCTTGAAAGTTGAATGTTTGAAGAGTTGACTTCGATGGGTACCTCGTCTTTACTAATGGTGCCGTGGGCGGCGCTCCGGCCTGGCCGACGCAGGGAGGCGGGAGCCGCACCGCCTCGCCACACGGCCGGCCGCTGGGGCAGGTGACAGTGGCTGGCGACGGGTCTTATCAGAGGGACGCTTTGACCTCTGTCTGTGTTCTTTGGTGCTGGTGGATTGTGCCTTACTTTGAGTTCATCTCTGTGGCCTCAGCGCCGACAGTGTGACGAGTGTGTGCGTCAGCGGCTCATGGCAGCCCGCGGGCACGTCTCCGGCAGCCAGGCCCCCGCTGCGCCGCCGCCCAGGAGCCGGTGTGGCAGCAGCTGAGCGGCGAGTCATGGCGGCGTGTGCTGCGCGGCGGATCGAATAGTTATCTTATCGTGTTTTAGTCACCTCCCGACGGAGGACCACGACAGGCATCATGGCGATGGCACGCTCTCCCTCCCCCTCCTGCGGCGGTGTCCGCGGGTGGCCTGGCAATATGGCATCCATCATGTGGTCGTGTTGGTCACTGGACGACCTGGACGACCTGGATCTGGAAGGTCAGTGCTGCGGGTGGGCATGAGGGAGGCGCGTGGCAGACGGCCGCGGGGCACGAGTGTTTCCCTTCAGTGTTGTGGTGACGAGAACACGAGTGGTGTCGTGTTTGGTGTTGTTACTTTGGCTGTTATTGTTGTTGTTTTCATTGTTAGTGTGTTGTATGGGTGTGTGGATGTGTTGAGGGAGAGGGGCGTGACACAATAGTGGAGGTGGTTGTGGTGGTGTGGTGACTGTTGTCCATCACCACCACCACCACCACAGAACACTCCCTCCATGAAGCACGGTTGCCGCCCATCATGTCGGGGTCTCAAGGGCGCCTCGACGGGCCGGTGTTCCCTCCACCTCAACACTCCTCGCACCTTCCTTTGCAAACTAATAACATAAACACATGAATAAACAAACATATAAATATCTAAATGAATAGAATTATAGATAAATATAAATAAGTAAATAAATAAAAAGTAAACATGATAAAACCACAACGTAACCTTGATCCTGACCATCCTGACCCAAACCTAATACCGGGTTACGTCGCTGATTGGCATGAATTATTGATGTTGTAAGATGATTCACGTCAAGGAATGGACTGTCCAGGCCTTGTACGGGACGACTTTTGCGACTGAATCACTTTTACCAATCCTGTTCATGTCTCGTTAGTTTTTTTTTTCTTTTTTTTTTTCTCTCTCTCTCTCTCTCTCTCTCTCTCTCTCTCTCTCTCTCTCTCTCTCTCTCTCTCTCTCTCTCTCTCTCTCTCTCTCTCTCTCTCTCTCTCTCTCTCTCCGCGCATGCTAGGAGAGAGAGCCTTTAAGCAACATGTGTAGGAGATGCACACCAACAATGGCGCCGCGGATGACCTCGTTATTTGCTGCTGCATCAGAAAAAAAAATACAATGAGAAACACACACACACACACACACACACACACACACACACACACACACACATACACACACACACACATACACACACACACACACACACACACACACTTGCGTGGTGCCGGACACGGTATCTCCTTTGAGGTGGAGCCTCCGTCCCTCCCCTTTGGTCCCTGTTCCCCTGGCTTCACGTTCTTGCTGCTTGGACAGGTGTACTAATCAGGAAACGATGCTCACTCGAGGCCTTTGATTAACAGGTTTTTTTCTTCTCAAACACACAACGTGTTTGATTATAAATTTGACTGTCAACTGGTGTTGCTATAATTTCTAGATATTATAGTAGTTTTATAAACACTAAGTTGTTAACACCTGTATTTTGAGAATTGTGTGTTGAGGCACTAAGTGTTGTAACACTGTGTTGTGGACTGTTTGTATCATAAACACTTTGTGTTGTGAGCGGTGTGTGTTTTGGAAGCTGGGAATGTCCTCCCAACCTCTAAACTGTGTTCTCTGAACATTATGTTATCAGGATGTTGGTGTTCTGATTTATACTTGATATATTGATATGTCTTTATTTTGTTCTCCAACAAACTATCTTACGTTATTGCTGTTTTCAAAAAGTAAACAAAAGAGAAGTTTATACAAATTAAGAAAGAAATCCTTGTATTCCCAGTTATTTTTGGAAAACACTTCACAGAATCCCTCGGCGCCGCGCCGGAAAAGTCCGTCACCCGTCACCCGTCACCTGTCACCTGTGACCCGTGACCTGTGACCCGTGACCCGTGACCCGTGTGTCAGGATGAAACGCGAATTCGTGAGGACAGCAGAGAACCGATGATAACTTTTTTCCCCATCCTTTCAACTGCAGTGTTTGCTGGAAGGGTGAGGGCAGGGAAGGTGCGTCCCTTTTATTGTTCTGCCGCCGTGCTCGGGGTGATGACTGTTGCTTTGCCTGTCAAGGCTCGCCACTCCCGGGGGATAAATTGCAGGACTCGCCTGACCTACACAGTGAACCACTTCTCACAGGCACTGATTTTTATGAACTAGCTAGTTTTTCATTGTCAGTACATCAAAGGACATCGTAATATACGCGAGCCCGTCCGCCCGCCCGCCCGCGCGCGCGCGTGTGTGTGTGTGTGTGTGTGTGTGTGTGTGAGTGTGAGTGTGAGTGTGAGTGTAAGAGTTCTGGTTGGTGTATGTGTAGGTACTGTGGGTTGATATGTAGGAGTTTTGTTTATAATCTATATTGTGTCAAGGAACAATAGGTCAAGAGTGAGGCTGGACGGCAGGTGGCGAGGCAGGTGGAGTGTGCAGATGGAAAGGGTGCGCGCCTGTGTGTGTGTGTGTGTGTGTGAGTGTGTGTGTGTGTGTGTGTGTGTGTGTGTGTGTGTGTGTGTGTGTGTGTGTGTGTGTGTGTGTGTGTGTGTCTGTGTAGGCGTGATGGAAGATGGAGGGTCGTGGGGAGAGGAGGAGGGATTTGCGCAGCTAGGAAATGATAGAAAAGAAGAAAAGTGGATATGAGAGAGAAAAAAAGATAGAAGAGAGAAAAGAGAGGAGGAGAGAAGAGAGGAGGGGAAGGGGAACATGGCACCGTGTGAGGTACCCCAGCTTGATGTACTGAAATATGTGCCACATGCACGCGGGGCTGCTGCTGCTGCTGCTGCTGCTGCTGCTGCTGCAACCGTCTCTTCCTCCCTCCCTCCATCTTGCAACTCCTTTGTAATTCCTTAGTGACCAGCAGACAGGGCGGCCATCTTTACTTGCTCCCCTCATTGCGTCATTATATAGGCTCAGCTCCGCTATTTTGTCACTTTCTATCGCCAAAAAGGCCGAGTGTCCGCCATCTGTCTGTTCGCCGCGTCCCCGGGCTGAGGTCGCCCCGGACTTGGGCTTGGCGTTGCTCTGCTTTACTGCAGAACGCGCCCCTCAAGGCTACGCTCTTCATATATTTAACGGGTACTCGAGGGGATCGGATGGTCAGTGTTTTCAAAAGCCGTTTGTGAGGTGCCTAGAATATCATTATGAAGGATCGGTGACGTCACGCAGGTGTAGGGTGTCGGAGGGGTTGGCAGTTTCACCTACGGCTATTCGGCTCCCGCCCCCTTACCGCCCCTGCACCCCCACACTCCCGCCCCGCCGCGCCTCTCCGGTTGCCCACTGCATTTTTCGTTCACTTGATTTCCCTGGGCAGCGTGCCCTTTGTACTTCTCTCCGCCGTCCTGCCTGCAAATGGATATTTATGAGCCCGTCCTACGCCTTCACATGACTTGGGTGTTCTCTGTCCTCACTTGCAGGACTACCTGATGGGGCAGGAGACGAGGGAAAGCATTGTTTCAAAACTGAACGATCGACTCTGAAAGGAGCGAGAAGTTGTGGGCACGACTCACCTGCCCGGCCACTCTGGCAAGGTCTGGACACAACAAACGTGGTGCTTCTCTGGCCCACTCGCAGTGCACGCCAGATTTTTGGACACTTGTGGGGGACCTGAGAGTCTAGTGTTGCGGCGACGAGTGTGTGAGTGTGGGAACGCAACGGGTGACCAGTAGGCGGCGAAGTGCGGCCAGACACGCCCACGGGGCATTGGTTTAATTAGAGGGAGGAAGTGTTGCAAGTGAAACGTTTGATATGAACTTGACATCCTGGTCTAGGACTGGTTTGGGCGAGGATGGATTCCTAAGAATGTTTGGATCCAGTCTTTGTGTGGCGTTGGTGTGGGAGGGCGGCGTCAGTGCTCCTGCTGGGGGAGAGCACGGTGAGGCGGGGCGGTGAGGATGCCGCAGCTGGTGCTGGGGAAGAGTGTGTGTGTTGACCTGCAGTGTATCTCAGTCAGCCTAAACGCGAACCTCACCGCGCCCTTCACTATCCAGGGAGATTCAGTGGCCGCGTCGGAGAGTAGCAGCGCCATGGCTCCTCCGGCGTGAGTGTGAGTGTGTGAGGTGACTGAGGGGCAGCGGCGTTATGGACACTTGTGAGGCGTTTTGAAGGCGCGGCTACACCATGCTGGGCGGAGGCGGCCGGGAGCGATTCACCTCCCTCTCCTCTTCCTCCTCCAACTCCACCTTCTATGTCAACCTGGTGGAGGAGGTTCCCCAGGACGTGTTTCCGCTGAGGGTGGAGTTCTTTGGCCATTGTGTCTTGGAGGAGGAAGAGGAAGAGGAAGAGGAGGAGGAGCGGGGCAGCGTCCGCCAAGGGGAACTGACTGACTGTGCGGACACCCTGAGTGAGTTGAGTTGTTCCCTCTCACAACACCTGGATGGTTACGGCTCAGGTGAGTGCCACTTCACACCTGTTCTCTTCCTCATTCCCTCCCCTCCTTCCCTCTCCCTGCATCCCTTCCTTTCCACCTCCTCCACTACCTCCTCTCCCTCTTTACGTCATTCCATCATCCTCTTTCACTCTGTCCTTCCAATCATTTCTCCCAATCCCTTCTTACCTACCTCTTTCCATCCCCGTTTCCTCCCTCTCTCCGTCCCTCCTCCTCCTCCTCCCTCTGGTGTGTGTTTGTCTGTCAAATAACTGTAGCCTCCTCACAGCGCGCCTCTTGATGCTAGTGATGCAAAACTTACCTCCAATCTACGCGCCTTGATGCATGTTTTACGACGGTTGCGTGCACTAGTCTGTGTGTGTGTGCGTGTGTGTGTGTGTGTGTGTGTGTGTGTGTGTGTGTGTGTGTGTGTGTGTGTGTGTGTGTGTGTGTGTGTGTGTGTGTGTGTGTGTGTGTAGAGTTATGTACACAGCTAATGGTCGACAGCAGTAGTGGCGGCGAAGGAAGGGCAAAGGAAGAATACTTGACAGGAATTTACGCAGGAATTTGGGGAATAAGGAGAAGGTGCAATGAGACGAGACGGAACAGGGAAGAAGCAAAGAGAAGGAAGAGGAAAGAGGAAAATAAAGAATGAATGAAGAAGGGAGAGAGTGAGGAAACGGAGACGTGATAGAAAGTAAGAATGACGTGCACTAAATGAGAGAGAGAGAGAGAGAGAGAGAGAGAGAGAGAGAGAGAGAGAGAGAGAGAGAGCAGAGAGAGCAGAGAACAGACTTGGCAGCCTGTCATAGAGGAATTATCTTGAAGAGGTCATCTTCCTGTTTACATTAAGGGTCCTTCTTGTTTACTCTGCGACGCCCCTTCACCTCTCTCACCCCTCCGTCACCCAGCCCCCCTTACCCCTATGTAACCCCCGTCATCCATTTCACCCCCTACGTCACCCCTCACCCCTTCCTTTACCTCCACTACATCCCCCCTTTATCTCCTTCATCCCTCATCCTTCCTCTTCCCTTCTCACACCCTCTACATATTTTCCCTTTTCTCCATTTGCCGAGGAAAACATGGAGATATTGGCTTGACTACGGGCATCCTCCTCCTCCTCCTCCTCCTCCTCCTCCTCCTCCTCCTCCTCCTCCTCCTCCTCCTCCTCCTCCTCCTCCTAGTCTTCCTCTTCCTCCTCCTCCTCCTCTGTCATCCCAACAAAGCAAGTCAAGGTCAACTTTTAATACCACTCTTGGGCAGGCGTTGAGTGCTAGTTTCAAGGGCGTGACGTGATAGGGGGAACCCACGTGATTTGATGCTTCTCTTCCCCTACCTCCCTTTCCTCTCCTCTCCTCCCCTACCTCCCTACCTCCCTCTCTCCTTCTCTCCTCTTTCCCTCCCCCTTTGTCGTGTCGTGTTCCCAAGGATTACGTGATTTTTTGTTCGTTTTCCCACGTAGCGTTGTTGATTTCATAGCCTGGCCGGACATACCACCGCGCCCCGCCTCCTCCAGGAACCCAACAGGGAGATCCTTTCCTCATCCTACTACTCCTACTCCTACTCCTTCCGTCACTTCCTTTGCTCACGTCTACTGCCTCTCTCTCTCTCTCTCTCTCTCTCTCTCTCTTCTCTCTCTCTCTCTCTCTCTCTCTCTCTCTCTCTCTCTCTCTCTCTCTCTCTCTCTCTCTCTCTCTCTCTCTCTCTCTCTCTCTCTCTCTCTCTCTCTCTCTCTCTCTCTCTCTCTCTCTCATGTCACTCACCTTAGTCACGATTGGAATCTTATCAAAGTCTTATCAAAGCTTTCAGAAGTTTTTATTGTTAGTTTAGCTAGTGATCGGGGGAGACATTTTGTGTTCGTGTACTGCTTGTCCTCTCTCTCTCTCTCTCTCTCTCTCTCTCTCTCTCTCTCTCTCTCTCTCTCTCTCTCTCTCTCTCTCTCTCTCTTTCTCTCTCTTCTCTCTGTTGAAATATGTTTTTTTTTTTGTAGTAGTAGTAATAATAGTGATAGTAGTAGTTAGTAGTAGTAGTAGTAGTTGTTGTTGTTGTTGTTGTTGTTGTTGTTGTTGTTGTTGTTGTTGATGATATAAAACATTTTGGTGGTGATGGTGGTGGAGGTCACTGCGTATCTTAGTTTTTATTAAGCTTATTATTGTATTGTTATTGTTTTTTTAATTCTTAAAGCTTATTATAATCTACTATGTCATTGTTTATCGCTTTGTTGTTGCTTTAATTTGCTTATAACTCGTGGCGAAATAAGATTATTACTATTATTATTATTATCATTATTATTATTAATTATTATTATTATCATTATCATTATCATTATTATTAACATTGTTGTGGTTGAGACAACAAGTGTTTGTTTGTGTGCTTGAGTGACGCTCTTTCCTCTCTCAATCTACCCTTTCCCCCTCTGTCCTCCCCCTTACCCACTCTGTTTCTCCCCTTTCCTGTAGCCATCTGAGTCACGTTGCTCCACACACCGCATTATCCATCCCAGTACTCAATCTCATGTTTTGGGAACCCCAGAATATGAGGTCTTCTTCTTCTCCTTGTTTTTCTTTATTTCTTTTTCTCATGTTAATTTGTGTTTTGAAAGCTAATGTTGACGATACGGAAGTGATGTGGTCCATTGTGTGTGTGTGTGTGTGTGTGTGTGTGTGTGTGTGTGTGTGTGTGTGTGTGTGTGTGTGTATGTGTGTGTGTGTGTGTGTGTGTGTGTGTGTGTGTGTGTGTGTGTAGTGTGTGTGGTGTGAGAGAGAGAGAGAGAGAGAAGAGAGAGAGAGAGAGAGAGAGAGAGAGAGAGAGAGAGAGAGAGAGAGAGAGAGAGAGAGCATGTAGAAAATTACTGTTATAGTTGTTAACTCGACAGAAAAAGAAACGAAACTCTGCTTCTGTAACAGTCCATCAATTTACGCTTCACATTGCTGGTTTCGTTGCCCATTAATCAGTATGCCACGTGTGTGTGTGTGTGTGTGTGTGTGTGTGTGTGTGTGTGTGTGTGTGTGTGTGTGTGTGTGTGTGTGTGTGTGTGTGTGTTGCCAAACTCGATCTGTCTCGCTGCCGCTGTAACATCACACACTCTCGTGACGGCTGCCAAAGGTTATGAAGGACTGGCTGATCCGTCCCGTTTAGGATAAAGGATGCGTAGCGCTAACACAAAGATCATGTGAGGAATGACTTTCTTTCTTGTGAGGCGATCCTGATGCCTCCCTCACTCCCTCACACACTTCCTCACACACACACTCACACGCCATCGAAGAGAAGTTACGTTCCCTGTGCTGAGTGACGGAGCAGGTCGTAGGGATATGCTCAGTGTTCAGTGGTGGCGTAAGTGTTTCAGGCGTCCATAAGTCTGAACCCCAGCACCCAAGCGTTGTTGATGCCGTGTTCTTCATTGCTGGTACTGAGGTTGGGTTCGTTCTCAGGAGCTTAGAGTGCCTGGCTGGCTTTTGGTGAACATTTTGATGTGAACAACTACATCCACCTAACGATTAAATACTTCAGTGACTCTGGCAACCCCGCATCCCATTTGCAAGTGGTGCTGATACATCAGAACGTTAGTCGAACTAAGCAGATATTGAGGTAGTTAATCATCACCTCTGGTCATCTTGAAAATGGTTACCATCCCGCAACAGATTGCAACAAAGACACGAAATGTGTGTTGAGAACAGCAATGTGTGGCCGTAAGGCAGTGGTGTACATTTTATCACCATGAGAATAGCTGTTGCCTGAACCGGAAAAAAAAAGTTGCAGAATAATGTTGTCTTGATAAAAAAAAGAACAGGTAATGGATACATCCACGCTTAGCAAATACTGAATAGAAACTACACCACAATTCTCTAACTGTGAATTATGTGAACATCCTTGATTCACACCAGATCTGTGTAAGAGTTGCCTTGTCACCTCATCCTGCCCACACAATTGATGCACGTGTCGCCAAGTTGATGTGTTACATTAACCTTTTATAAAAATGTGCCTGTGCATAAAATTCTTTCAAATCAGAGTATTGTAGCTAAATTAATATCAGCTCATTGGGGATCTGCACGCTGCGTTCCCGTCCTGCCACGGCCCTTCCCCTTCCCCTTCCCATTCCCCTTTTCCTTCCCTTTCCCCTTCCCCTTCCCTTCTCCTTCCCCTTCCCCTTCTCCACCACGACGCACCTTCACCTCATCCTCATGTGACGCGCTACACACACGTTGCCTTCACTTACAACGATGAATACTCATGACGCTGTTGATGGCCCGATAAGGCATGATAAGATAGCATGATGCAGGTAGCACGTTGTCATGGCTCAGCAACGACCAGGTGACAAATACGGAAAATTGACTCAATTCTTCATTATTTACAAACCTCTCTTTCTGGTCTCGCCGCCTTACCTCACTCAAGTCTTACTGATTTTGCTTTCCCCTCTTCCTCACTTTACACCCATTCCGCGTCTCATTCCATTCCCTTCCACGTCTCGTTTCGCTCCCCTTCACCCGCCTGTCTTCCCGCCTGTCCGTCTGTTTGTTTGTGCACCAGTCTTGCGCCACAACACACCGCCGCGAAGGTACTGATGCAGGTTGATAAGTTATCAGCAAGGTGAGGTGGATGGGGCGAGGCACCTGTTCCCTTGACGCCACCTCTCGATGTTTGGTTATCAGGTGTTAATGTGTGTGTGTGTGTGTGTGTGTGTGTGTGTGTGTGTGTGTGTGTGTGTGTGTGTGTGTGTGTGTGTGTGTGTGTGTGCGTGTGTGTGTGCGTGTGTGTGTGTGTGTGTGTGTGTGTGTGTGTGTGTTGTGTGTGTGTGTGTGTGTGTGTGTGTGTGTGTGTGTGTGTGTGTGTGTGTGTGTGTGTGTGTGTGTGTGTGTGTGTGTGTGTGTGTGTGTGTGTGTGTGTGTGTGTGTGTGTGTGTGTGTGTGTGTGTGTGTGTGTGTGTGTGTGTGTGTGTGTGTGTGTGTGTGTGTGTGTGTGTGTGTGTGTGTGTGTGTGTGTGTGTGTGTGTGTGTGTGTGTGTGTGTGTGTGTGTGTGTGCGTGTGTGTGTGTGTATGCTGGTGTTGACTGTGACTGTTTTTGGTGGCGATGAAGAGCAATTAGCTATGATTAATGACTATCCTCTCTCTCTCTCTCTCTCTCTCTCTCTATATATATATATATATATATATATATATATATATATATATATATATATATATATATATATATATATCTTTCTCTTTCTCTTTAGTCACACACACACACACACACACACACACACACACACACACACACACACACACACACACACACACACACAGCCTCGGTTAAGCCGCCCCAGGAACACCATCACCACGTTCTTTACCGACCACCTTCTTTGTGTGCAGCGAGAGAGTGGTATGCGACTTTCCCTTCAGACCGTCTCTCCTTTTCCTCTTTTTGATCGTTCCCCTCATCCTCGCTCGTCTTTTAAATGCTGTAATTCACGAAGCATGAATTTAGGACGCGAGGTTACTACCGTAGAGCCCATTTCTGTGTGTCAAGATTAACGCCAAGGCAGCGGCTCGCGTGCAGGCCATACGTCCCTCGGTGCCGCTGGTTAGAAAGTTGGTCACAGGAAGGTGGTGGAGCGTTTCGGCCGGTCCGCTCCAGGCCTGGCCGAGGTGATCGCCGCGGCTCATTATGTAGAGAATGCTGTGCGTGGCGGCGGCGTGTGGGGTGTGGGAGCACCAGCGTGGGAGCACCGCAGCCACAATACACATTCCGGTGTCTTTAGATGAAGTGGGAGAGAGCCCTGCCCTCACCCCACTTTCAGCCCCTCCTATCCTCCTCTAGACCAGAAGTGACCTCTGAAATAGATAGGAAGAAGAAGTGAACGCCCAAATGACCTATATCTACCTGGCCGCTGCCACAGTACGCGGCGTGTGAGGCGGGGCGAAGCTGGGCAGGTCGGGGCTACATCTTAATCTAGAAAAGAGTCACATTCTCGCCAAAGCGAGACAGCCCGGGGCACCTCCAGGTGCGGGGCACCGGAGTGATCAGCACACAGGTGAAAGCGTCCCAGCACCGCCTTTGTGCCGCCTGAAGGATTCCAACAGCGGGAGACCCTCAGCCCCGCCTCGACGGTCCTTGCCATCGCCTCGTCTCTCACCCTAAGATGACTCCAACAAAGACTCTTTATAATAGTCTGTGAAAAGATTTTTTCAGTGTATAAAGATACTTGACGCTGAGTGGAGGAGCTGTGGGAGTGTGATTCCTTCCCATGCTCCGCAGGAGGTGGCTGGAGCAGGGAGGATAAGAGGGGAGAGCGGAGGGAAGCATTATTGTCCACACTATACTGTTCCTGTTATCCTCTCTCTCTCTCTCTCTCTCTCTCTCTCTCTCTCTCTCTCTCTCTCTCTCTCTCTCTCTCTCTCTCTCTCTCTCTCTCTCTCTCTCTCTCTCTCTCTCTCTCTCTCTCTCTCTCTCTCTCTCTCTCTCTCTCTCTCTCTCTCTCTCTCTCTCTCTCTCTCTCTCTCTCTCTCTCTCTCTCTCTCTCTCTCTCTCTCTCTCTCTCTCTCTCCATCTTTTTTCCCACCTTCTCCCTCTGTACACAGGAGTAAGTCATGAGTAAAATGAGGAGAAAGAAAAGTTACTCTTGACATAATCTTCTTCAGCACGTCCCCGCCGGGCGTGTGGGGGAGGGCAGCGTTCCTTAATGTGGCGGCGACGTCTTGTGGAATTTTCATCCTCGGCTGAGTTCGTCTCCATCCCTCTTGATCAAGTTCTCAAGCCAGCAGCAGGTGACGGCGGAGAGAACGTGATATGTACACATTCCAGCAGCAGCGAGACTGACGGGGTAAACAAAACGGTTTTAGCGAAGAGCTCATCCCCAGGTGAGCCGCCGTGACCCTGGCAGCTGGCGGGACGCTCAGCGGGTCACCTCTCCTTTCTTTACTTACACTGAGGTCTTGAAGGATTAATGGCCGTCACGTGTTTTTATCTCCGTCCTCGGGATCATGTAGAAAGGGGTGAACTGTAGGCCTGACGGGGGATGGGCCGGGGCGGACAGGGGCGGATCGGATCTCAGGAATGATGCAGTGACGTGCTGTCCTGTTTACACTGTACGCACACACTTCCAATGGTATTTACACATACAACTCAACTCGTGTTTCCATTGATGTTTGTAAGGTCACTACGGAAAGACCATTTTTCCTCCTCCTTCAGTGGAATTTCAGGATTTCATTGACTTCAGAGCATATAAACACAGCCGATTCCTTTCCTGCCTTAAACCCTAATTGTGTTGTTATCGATTCTTCTCCCAAGTCTTGATCAATGTAACCAATAGAATGTAACCACAGTTTCTCAACCTTTCTTGGTCGGTCTGGCTGCCGTGTGGAAGGACGCGTGATACGTGACCTAACGGGCTTTATTCTCTCTTTTCAGGTACGTTAGCGAATCCCTGCGAGGCTTCGAGGGTCAGGTCAGGTCAGTGTTTGTATACAGTAGCAGTGCGAGATGGACAAACTGATTATATCCAGTGTGTGTGTGTGTGTATGTGTGTGTGTGTGTGTGTGTGTGTGTGTGTGTGTGTGTGTGTGTGTGTGTGTGTGTGTGTGTGTGTGTGTGTGTGTGTGTGTGTGTGTCGGAGGGAAAAATAGTGTGTGAACGGAATTACTCTCACTCAGCCAAGCAGCAAGATTTTAATGCCCGCTGACCGCTTGGGACGTTCAGCTGCCTCAAGAGTGTGCAAAAAATGTTGCGCCTCTTAGGACGACCCTCGGAGGGGCGGCGCTTACGGGGAGGCGCCGGGCCGTGAGGGTACTCCCTTCCTAGAAGAATACTTGTCAGGAGAGACTCAGTTATTGTGTTGCTCTAGTATGCAAATAGGTAGGCCGGCAGGGTTGACCTGTGAAGCTGCCACCGAAGTGTATAGATATAACGGAGGCCATCCATTCTTGCGCTAGAATGTTAATCTGGGTTGTCTCGCTCCCAGGGAAGTGTCCAAAGGGAAGGTTCACTCTACACAAGGAACAGTGGTTCTCAGGGCAGTGTCGAGGGTTAGGCTGGTAAGGGGAAGTAAGGTTGAGCCTCCCTATACACCCTCCACACTCCTGCTGATGATGATGGCGTGCGGAGAACAATAATAAATATAAACTATTCTATTTTTTAAAACTATAACCTGAAGCCCAGCAAATTTTTAGGATGAAAACTGCAATTAATATGCTTTGAGAATCCAAACCTGTAGGGATTATATTTTTTGAAACACAAACCAGTTGCTGCTCTATTTTTGGTTCCATTGGTATAGTCCGCCGTTAATCCTACCCCCACCACCCCACTACCCGCCCGCCCCCCAAACCCAGTGTCAGGTGTGAGGACGAGTTTTGGCGTACACCGTAACCACCCGGAGCCCCTCTGCCTGACGGTGAGGCCGCAGGAAGGGAATTTGCGGTGAAGGTGAGGAGCATGTTCTGGGGGGCGTAGAGGCGACTGAAGCAAGGCTAGACTGTTCCTTGTTTCCACCAATATTGACTGACAATAACCAGTGTTTGTCACCGCGAAGGGGAAGTCTGCGGCTGTTCAGGGACGCTGCAGCCTTTGAGGTGACGAATCCCTTGGAACAATGCAGGGTAGCGGCGGCGGCTCCTGTTGGACTATTAATTAAGACCACTCAAGGACTGCGGCTCTTGCGGTTGCATTGTATTGCTCTCACTCAGACTAGATCAAGGTGCTCCCTCCACCACCTCCTGGCGAAGTGCGACGCTGCCAGCCATCCACCGTGATTGTGACCTTGAGGACCGTCTTGAGGGTCCTTGCGTGGAGGTGGGTGAGGCAGCTCCCCGCCCCGCGTACCACAGCCAGGCGGGAAGTGGGTCAGGATAGTGGGCACGCCGGCGAGGGCCTCAAAGAAATGCTTTAATCTTTAGTGCGTCTAGATTAGTTGTGTGTCAGTAGTGGTGGTGTTAGTGGTGGTGATGATGATGATGATGATAATAATATAATAATGATAATAATGATGAAAACAATGATGTTGATAGTAATAGTAGTAATGATAATAATAATAATAATAATATTATTATTATTAATAATACTAATGATAATAACTGTGATTATTCTCGTCATGACCGTTAACACCTCTCCCCTCCGCTGACCACCACACATATAATGCACCCAGAATCAAATGTTTGTCTGTCTGTTTGTGCACAATTCTTATTTACCTTAACGCATCTCTCCTCTTTACTTCTTATATTTTCTTCTATACCTTGTCTTATACATCGATTAATACATATATCATTATTATTATTATTATTATCATTATTATAATGTAGTATTAGTAGCAATAATAGACAAGAATCTATGCAGCGCTTGTCAAATATTTAACCAGTGTTGTGAGGCAGGTGTGAGGCAGGAAGACGCCAGGTGTGTGAAAGCAGGTGGCGCAGGAAGGTGGTGGTGGTGGTGTTGAAGGGAAAGGGGGGGGGGGGGGTGAGGGCAGGGAAGGGGTGAGACTCAGGCGTAAAGTTGATTCACCAGAACTAGTTTTGGTGAGGGCGACTTGTAACTGGTGGAGGGGTTTAGGAGGGGAGAGGAAAAGGGGAAGGAAGGGCAGGAAGGGTGGAGAAAGGGTCATGCTACAGCAGATATATACAGGATTCCCCTCTCTCTCTCTTAACCATTGAGGGAGATAGAAAGTATGATTGTGAGAGGATTAAAATGAAGCTTCGAAATACAGAATAACCAACTCTTTTTGAACGAGGTGATTAGTGGGAGTAATTATTTTTTATAGTTTCGTTATGGAGTGACGGGCAGGGGATGGCGTGAGGGAGGGACAGTAGGAGGGAGGAAGGGGTGACTCTACCAGCCTGGAATGACGTTCAAAAGAATCAAACACGTTGTGAGTAACCAGTTAGCGCCCGCGTGACACACCTACATTCAAGCCTTATGTGGTTATACCCTTTACGTACCATATTTCCCAACGCCCCTTCCTACTTATCTAGGCTGCACATTCTCTGTAACAATGGGATCATATAATTTTGTTGTAATCACCTAGGTGCGGTGTGCGGGCAAGCGGCGTGGTGGCTGATCAAAATGAGTAACTGACAACCCCAGACTAACGTTCAGTCTAGGAGTACACAGAGCAGGGCGGCGGCGGTAAGGTGGGGACTGGGAGGTGGCAGGCAGTTCCTCGTTGACCAGGCGCGCGGGTGGAGGTGGCAAGTGACAGTGCGAGAGACGTTCCTTCTCAGTAAATAGGTTCGCCATGTAAAGTGTGAGTCTCAAAGCAGTTACGGGAGGATTTATTTACTCGAAATGGAATCGGCCTCACAATCCGTATCTGACGAAGGGCGAGTGTAGCGGAGAGCAGGTCCGCGGGAGGAGTGTTAAGTGTTACCTGCGACTTCTCTTACCTGACCGCCTTCGTCTGCCCTACGGTCTAGTCAGTGCGTTAGGTCAAGATGCAGATTCGAAACTGGATTAGTTTTGCTGGGACGTCCTCCAGTGGGTCGCCGGCAAGGTTCAGGACGACCTCCACCCCCACGCCCTCCACCTCCGAGCTTGAGGTGCGCGCCCTACATGGAGGTGAGTGTTGGGGCCCTGCAGAGGGTCACTCTTAGGGGCTTGAACTTCGATCTGGGAGGATCTAGGAATGGGGGTTGTGGACAGTGACATGAGTGTGGGGTGAGTGGGTGGGCGTGTGGGCGGTAGTGTGACGGTTTGACAGTAACGGCAAGGCGGCCAGGCCAGTACAAACGTTACTTGTTTACTTGATATCAAACTTAAGTAATTTGCTATCAGTTTAGTTTGGTTATAATCCCGTGCCGAGATAATGATGTCTTACTATCATCATCATCATCATCATTATCATTATCAGTTATCTGCTTCTGTGATAAGGTATTTATTTATGGTTCTAGTCAGTTTATACTACAGTGATATGACGTATCATATGCCTTACTGTTAGCTTTTGTTATCATATGCTATTTTTCCTCAAAGTTTGCTCGTTTGTGTAATGACGTGTTCTGTGTTCTGGGAAATGTATTACTTTATGATGTTGAAAGCAATTTTGTTCGTCATATATTAACTTCTTATCAATAATCTCCAAAAAAGTCTGGGAAGGATTTGCTTGACTTTCCTTATTTTTTCATCATCGAAATCTTGCTCACAATTTTCATATCAATTTTTTTTGTTCACATTTCCTGCCTCAGTATTTAATTTCACATCAAACTTCCAGCTGCTCATAAGAAAAAGAACAAGAATGTGTTTCAAAATGTCTAAGAATTGGTCGGTATATAGATTTTCTTGAGTATTCTGCTATTCTTGTTAAAACACTCCACTATTTTTACGTCCAAAGAATGCCATGAACCCACTTTTATTGTCTTGCCTCACATTTTCTTGGGAATAAACACTCAGCGTAGGAAGAATAATAAGTATGAGGCGTTTCTCCCTTTTTGGGGCTTTTCTCAACGGTGTTTAATGAGGAACAAGAACCACGCGTCCTCAACAGGCCCGAGAGTTTTCCTCATTCACTCACCATAACTTTGAAGAATAATTTCCTGTTACTACCGAGCTAATTACACGCGCCCACCTGCCGGGGATGAGAGCAGTGGGCGTACCACAAAAATCGCCTCTAATGAGTCTGCTGATGGTGTCATTACTGTAGTGAGATTATTGCCATGATTACCGACCAGGCTGCTGTTGTCATAGGTGTGTGTGTGTGTGTGTGTGTGTGTGTGTGTGTGTAGGGACAAGTAGCTCCTCAGAACGATTGAAACTAATGAGGTACGTACAGCACCATTTTTTTCTCTCTAACGTGTGTGTGTGTGTGTGTGTGTGTGTGTGTGTGTGTGTGTGTGTGTGTGTGTGTGTGTATGTATGTGTATGTGTATGTGTGTGTGTGTGTTCCACTTCTCAAAAATAGTTATGGGGTGTGTTAGGGTTATGTATGTTGGTACTGAAAGAAGACAAGGAAGACAAAAATACTAAAAGGTTGAGGATGTGGGTTGAGTGCTCTGCTTGGCTAGCGAGGGGCGTTGCTGGGGATGAGGGGACGAGATGGGGAGGGAAGGGAGAGGCCCTGGAGGGGAATAGACTAGGCTCGGATCTCTGCACGCCCTCTGACCCTGCCATCACCACGCCAGCGCACCAGACACCACACTATACCCCTGGCTCCCCTACCCCTCTACCCCCCCCCCCAACACACACTGACGAAGCAAAGTGTGTCGATCTTAATGCTTTTACTGTACACATTTTTTTCTCTTTTCGCTGACGTTACTGGAAATAATATTGTTAGTCTTCCATCCCTGACCTGTGTTAGAACTCGTGTGTGTGTTTAGGTGGTGAGTCAGGGAGAGGCGTGCGTAGGTGTGTGTGGGACCTTATAGTAGGCACTTACAGCTCCTCCTTAACCATGACCTTGCTAATCCCTTCCTCCCCTACCTTCTGCTACTCCCTTAGTTTCGTCAGTACATACTCTCTCTCATTCCCTTGGTTCCTCATTCGCGTCCTTCATATACCAGATAATCTTTCCTTCCCTACTCATTCTCATTCCTCTTCCTCTCCATATCCTACCTCACTCTTCTCCCTTGCGTTCCTCAGTCTACCCTCCCCCCCTCTCTCTCTCTCTCTCTTTCCTTCCCTGGCGCCCTACAACATCCTCACGTCCGTCCTGCTCCTCTTCTATCTCCCTTCCCCTGCCCTGCCCTGCCTTGCCCTCTCCTGTCATGCCCATGCCCACACCCAGACGTGACGCACTGCACTCGGCGAGGGTTGGCACAACGACGGCCTCCCCTCAAAACACCGAGATGTTTGTGTAGTGCTGGCTCTTGTCCCCTCATGAAGACCTGCGTGTTGTCTGTCACCGCCTTCTCTTCCTCCTCCATCTCCCCTTCCTCCTCCTCCTCCTCCTCCTCCTCCTCCTCCTCCTCCTCCTCCTCCTCCTCCTCCTCCTCCTCCATCTCGATCTCCCCTTTCTCCCCTCCCTCCCTTCCCTCCACCTCCTCCTCCTCCTCTTCCTTCTCCTCCCCCCATACTCCTTCTAGTGCAGGTCTGCCTCTCTGCACCGAATCAACACACACACACACACACACACACACACACACACCTAAACAATCAGCTTAGCAAGGTAAAAATGGTCTTAACTCAGATTGAATAGTAGGCAGAATTGTGTGTGTGTGTGTGTGTGTGTGTGTGTGTGTGTGTGTGTGTGTGTGTGTGTGTGTGTGTTTGTGCCAACATTTTTCTGGGGAGGGCGTTGACTCGCAGGGATCACGCTTTTTCATCCTCGTTCATGCAAGAGGAAGTTATCGACTGATTATTTTGGTTGCTGAAGAACGAAGGGGCACGTTGGTGGCCACAGACCATGTGTGTGTGTGTGTGTGTGTGTGTGTGTGTGTGTGTAAGTATGTATGTATGTATGTGTGTGTGTGTGTGGTGAAGTACAGTTACACGCTGTTTGGTATAATGACGTGTCATGTACGTGCCTTTACCTATACCTCCACGGTGGTCGGGGAAGGTGTGAGAGGGTAACGACATCCAATGCCTCTTCACCTTAGTACATTCTTTACCCGCGTCTTCGGAAGGGTTCGTGTCGTGGTGGGCGAGGACAGCCTGGCATGCCTGGTGGAGGTGGTGCTTGTTGGCGGGACACCACGCCGTCCTTGCCTCATGTAATCCGTCAAGACTGAAGGAAGTAATATCACCTTGCACCTCCAGCCACGTCATCTCCTTACCATTCTTTAAAAACCCGCCACATGATCGTTGGGCGGACGTGGAGTTGTTGGGGCGTGTCGGGCGGGGCCGCGGACCAGCGGGCCAGCACGTGGGCGCCCTCAGGCTAGTCCTTTTCCTGGGCCCACCACCTGCCGCGCCTCACACTGTCATGCTGGACTGATCACTCAAATAAATTTCGGCGATTTTACGGTGCTTGGACATGACTTGCCGCAGGAGGTGACTGCTTCATCCTTCCATCCTGACGCAACGCCGGGAAGACAGTCTGAACTGCGTCTCCATGAACGACGTGCACGAGCCGCTGATTGCCACAGGGTCATGCGTTGTTATGTTGAGCTTCGACCGCCATGACCTGGTGAGAGCAGAGGTGAAGCGAAGCCTAGTGCAGGGAAGATGACTATGGCTGCTGCTGGACTGATTCATCATTATTATTATTATTATTATTATTATTATTATTATTATTATTATTATTGTTATTGTTATTATCATTATCATCATCATCATTATTATAATCACTATTACCATTAGTATTAGTGGCTCATGGTCTAGTAGTTAGCGTGCTCAACTCAAAACCAAGAGATCCCGGGCTCGAATCCCAGGTTGGGCGAAGATAGTGTGTGCTTGTTTCATCTTAGGTACGCTGTATTTCTTGTTCACTTGGCAGATAATAGACACAGGATGCAAACCGAGTTGTTGTAACCCTTCAACCCGGCATGAGCGTAAGACGTGGAAGGCCAGCAATCTTGCCCTCATATATGTGTGTGTATGTTGTCCTACAGGAGCGATAGGCCAACAATCGTGCCCTCTTTTTTGTGTTTGTATGTTCTGTATCTGTGTCCAGAAATGGTCTTCGCCACACTACTGAATGGTAAACAGATGAAGATATATAAAAAACACTATTATTACCACTTCTGCTGCTGGTGTTACCATTCTGCTGCAGACAATAGCCGTGGTGGGACTGGGGCCCCGCGAGGGTGGTGGCCTTGCCAGCTGCCCTGCGGCGTCCCTCTTCACAGCGTCGCCTTCATTTCCTCGCACCGTCGTGAGGCCACTTTTTGCCAGTCAACGAAACTGCTCGATCACGACTTAATGAACATGAATCCCATTTGGTCTAATCCGCCCGAAAGTAATCAAGCGTTCTGTTATGAGCCAAATGAGTTTTTTTTCCCGTCACTTCCTGCGGCGCCTCGATCCCCCGCTTCCCACACCCTCACCTCACCAATCCTTCCCCCGCCACGCCTTCTCCGCCAACAACCACACGACTCAGCCTCGCTGTATGTCACCATATTTACCATCACACCAAACCAACTTTTTATTTATTCCAACGTTAAGTTTTCTTCGACCTCCACGCACCCCCCACCCCCCCCACCTCACGCCATTCACTCTCTAGGTTCCCACTCATCAGTATGTCAACCGATGCAGGGAACTCTTGCCCCCATCCCCTCCTCCCTCCCTCCCGTCCCCCCGTAACGTTCTTTATGGCGGGTGAATATTTGACTGGGATAATAGAGGCCCTGGAGACTGTTTGGGCCGGTTGTGGTGGGAGTGAGGGGAGGGTCGCGTTGCCTCTAGTGCTGGTGGTAGGGGGAGGGAGGGGAACCAGTTAACACGGCATTAATCGGGGGATTGCTGCAGGGTGCTCAGGAGTCCCCGTCAGGAGGAAGGGGGTGGGAGGGAAACAGGTGTGTCGCGACGGGCGTCCATCCCCTCCAGCCCTGGATTACGTAGGTCCTTCTTTGTTCCGGCAGTACAGCTTAACATTCCTCCCTTTAACGAATTTCGTGGCGGCCAACTGAGCTGTCATTTAGGACTAGCGCGGTGGCCTCTCTCCGCCTACTTATTTTTTGTCTAGGACTGCAAGTTTTCTCCAGGTACAAAAAGTAGTCAAGAAAATGTGCATGTTGTCCTGTAATTGACCAGTGTAAGGGAAGTACTGCAAGGGACAGTGGTGTCTCAGAGGCGTAACGCTAGTCAGTAGGAGCGACCAGCTCAGCCACGACCCGCAGATCAACGTCTGGACAGCGTCAGGGGAAGTGAGTGGCTGAGTGACGGCTGGATTATGAACTATGGTCTAGATTTGTTTCTTGTTTCTGTGGTGAGCAGCAGCCACTGGTAAGGGGTCGGTTGCGGGTGTCCCACTTTAACCCACCTCACGCCCCGCGGTGTCGTGTTCTTGCCAGTAACAGGATCAGGCTTTCCACGGGGAGCTTCACGCCTGGGCGGTGGGAAGAAGGTTTTATTAGAACTCAAGGGTTTCGGGATCATATTGACGGGCTTTAGGCTTCCGGCTTACTCAGAAGAGCAGACCCGGCACGGCGGCAGCCAGAAGGGAGGCTGTGAGGGTGGAGAGATAACAGAAGGAAGGAAGTGAGTACAAGATAATAGCAAGGTTGCCTGCGTGTAGCCATCAGGGATGTATGAGTGTGTGTGTGAAGAGGCGGCGTGTTCCCGGTGTGCTGAGGCGAGAAAAAGATGAAGTATCCGACAACTCGTCTTGGTTGTGAGCGGTAAAAATAACATTGGTGGACAGGCGTGTTAGCAGCCACTCCCACCCCGGCACCTCACACCCTGGTTGGACCCACCCTAGCTACATTCAGCAGAGGGCCGCCCTAGTGCGCCACAGCTGCTCCCAAGTCCCACCGTGCAAGGCGCCCACCAGACTGCTGCAGGATAAACAGGTCCTCGCCACTGTTGCATAGTACTTCACAAGTCTGGTTTACCTTCACTCCGTCAGAAAGGTGCTGAGCCGTATCAGCAACACGTCACGCCGCCTGTCCTCTCCAGCAACTCCTTCCAAGTGGGGCACCAAGACGGGGGTGACGGGAATTGTAAAGGGTGGGGAGGAGAATGACTTTCTCGCCAATACTGCGTGGGGCGGCGTGACGACAGTGGCAGGCGGTGGGCAAGGAGAGGTGGTGGTCGCTAGGCAGCGTGGAGGTGGGTGGCCGCCGCACAAAAGGCAGGAACCTCCCGCGGCTCACTGTTCCTTTATCCTGTGGAATCGTGTTTGATCAGGAAATTTGGGATTACCAAGGTCCTTCCCCCCCTCTCTGCGCACTACTCCGTGGCGCCTTCAGTCCGTCTCACCCTCGTCTTCGTGAATTAACACGTGACATTGTAAGTGTTGGGGTGCCTAGCGACGGCACGGCGGTGAGGCCTCGTTCAGGTGAGAATACCACTGACTGCCTTCCTTAAACACACACACACACACACATACACACACACACACACACACACACACACACACACACACACACACACACACACACACACACACACACACACACACACACACACACACACACACACACACACACACACACACTCACACACACACACACACACACACACACACACACACACACACACACACACACACACACACACACACACATGCAGCAGCAGAGTGGAGGTGTTCGTAATGCCTCGAGGATGGTAGGGTAGGAGATAGAGGGGAAGTTTTGGGTTCCCTGGAAACAGTGAGGGAAGATAGTGGCAGGCGCTAACCCTCACCCCTTCACGACCTGCTTCCTGTTACTGGGTGGCATGAAGGGGCTGGCTCCCGGTGGACGAAAATGGTTTATTTCTACAAAATCACCGAGTTCATTGTATACAGTAAACGAAGAAAGTAAAGTAATGGTTGTTATGGTGATGGCGGAGGCGTGAAGGGAGGGTGGTCGAGGGGCACAGAAAGCCGTGACTCCTTCCTTATACCTCTCCCTTTCTCCCTTTCTTCTCATCACTCTCCCTGTAATGAACACCCTCCCTGACTTCACTTCGGCGTTCAGTCACATCCTTCCGGAGCCTCGTTCTCACCTCATCCATGTTTGTAGTGGATGACGTGCTGCTCGTCCTCTCCCGAGAAGATAAAAAAAAAAGGAAGTGCGAAGCCATTTTTTATAACCTCGTAAATATTTAAGTGTAGTATGGCGTACTCCCTCCTCCTCCTCCTCCTTCTCCCTGATGACCTGGCATTGACCCTCGGCTGTGTAGGGAAGCGTGGGGTTGCCTAGTGAACGAACGTACGAGGCAGATCGTTAAGGGCGCCAGTGACCCGACCATCTGGCTGAACTGTGTCGACGCGAGAAATGACACGATAGGGCGTGACGAAGGGCCGGGGGACACTGAGGAGGAGGAGGAGGAAGGCTAGGACGTGGAAATCCTTCGTGTCCTACATCCACACATCCTGAGTGATGCTGGACAACCTGAAGAGAGTGACCTACTGCGTTGTGAGGCAGACGAGAGAGAGAGAGAGAGAGAGAGAGAGAGAGGTGGAGGGAGTGACAGTCAGACTAAACACATTACTGGCTGTTTTTGGAGCTTATGGAGTCCCTCTCAACAGCCTCCCTCCCTTCCTTCCATCTGTTCCCTCCCTTCCTTCCCTCTGTTCCCTTCCTTCTTCCCTCCCTCCTTTCCTCCTCCCTCCTTCCTCCTTCCCTCCTCCCTCCTTCCTCCTTCCCTCCCTTCCTTCCT